>VYXC01000683.1:218502-362002 GCA_013397175.1 Platysteira castanea
TTTTGCACATTAATTCAATAATTCTGTGCACTGACTGCCTTGTAATTTGTAGGAAAAAAAGACAAAAGAAAATAAATCATCAAAATACAGAAGAAAATAATGATGATGTATTAGTTATAGTAAAAATTTGCAATTAAATTAGGCAATTTTGTTAGTGGAAGAAATGAGAGCACAGTCTGAAATGTTTGACTAGAGTTGGTATGTTGAGGTAGCATCCCACTGTGGATCATAATCCCATAATATACCTGCTGTGCCTAGCCCTAGTTTATGACATAATTTAAACAAGACTTATATAAGGTGATATAAGACGTAAGATTTGTGCTCAACCATTTTGGAAGCTCTGTGTATTTTGCATCTTTTACAAGTTGCAGGAAAATCACAGAAGCTAGGAATGGGAACAATTTGTTAAATCAACTTGTACAGCCCCCACTCATCCAGAACTGCACTGTACAGTGTACTCTCTAAAGTTTGTCCAGTTTAGATTTAAATGACTCATGCAATGGGTCTCCTGCAGCCTCCCTTGAGAGGATGCTTTTAAAGGATATTGAATCTTACTGCTAGAACACTGTTCTGTGCTCTTTGGCCTTCATGTTCCTTCTTATGAAAGTAAGAGTTCTGCAAGTAGAGATAAAGACTGTCTGGAGAGGAGAGTTGATACTTGTCAAGATGACCCAACTTTATTTTCCAGAATCTTGTCTATAAATGCCCAGCTCTTCTTGAAATTTAAGGCCTCCATCCAAATTTTGGACTCCATCTATTCCCAAAACTTAAAAATTATTACAAGTTACTCTGGAAGGTAGAATAAAAAAATGTCTGATTCCATATAATTTCAGCAACAAAGAAAAAAAGTGCCTCACCCTACTGATAATTCTTTCTACCTCCTCTCTTTGATATCTAGTGAAATGTTTGCTTTGTGCAAATGGTCAATGTCAAAATGCACATTGACTTTAATAGGTTCAAAACTTTATATGGCATTCAGTTGTGTCTCTAAAATACAGATATCCAAAGTTTTGTAACTACAAGTAGAGGAATTATTTTAATTGTCATGATTCTGTATTTTATATTATTTTTCCACCATGACCACATCAGAATAACTAGAGATTAAAATGCCTGTAAAATACATATATCATATTGACAAGCCTAATATTAACTGTAAGAATTTGTATTTTACCATTTTTCTTGACACACAGTCAAGCACCTTCAAAACACAGGCTTTGCATATCTGTACATGTAACTTTTTTTTTTAAATTAATGTAGCGAAATTAAGCAGGGAATCCATCCTAACAAAAATGAACCCTCAGGGGTGACTGGCTCATGTGACAGATTATGTTTAACTAAGAAATTAGCACTGATGTGTTAGTACAGCATAGAACTAGCTTGTTCTTTTAAAATAATTTTTTTTAAGTGTATGGAAGTTCAGAAGAATGTGTGGTGATATAAAAAGATATTACTGAAAATGAGAACAGAACTTCCCAATAAAGCAGTTAGCATAGTGGTAAGCTACTTGCATTCAAGATTTTATATACCTGTAGACTGAGAACTTCGTGAAAATGAGGAATCGCATTTCCTTTTTCATATTTAAGCTTTTTAAAGAACCTTAAAACAAATCATCTCACTTAGAACAGCAGTGATAAAATACTACAGGACTTCCATGTCTCATACAAGGAAGGACATTGTGAAGTGAAACCCATGTGTTCTTTGTATTGGTTATATTCTGGTTGTACCCAACGGGACGATGCCTTCTTGGAAATCTGTCCTCTTCTAATTTGGCTGATCAGGTGAGAATTAAAATGTTTTTTGCCAAATCAGTAATATTACTGGTTTCAAAAAGGTTGCCATGAGTTCTGCTAGGAATAGATACCATAATTTTAGTGGCCCACAATGCTATTGTTTATCATTGCTGCCTGGAAAGTTTGGTAAATGGTGTGATATCAAACAATAGCAAGTAAAGCATAGTAGTGAGGGGGTTTTGGTTCTCAGTGGTATAGTACTTGGGCCAATGTAAAATGAAATGTAATTAAGCCAAAAGAATTATTCAAATAAATAATAACACCTCCCCACAAAATGTGAAGAAAAAAGACACAGCAAACCCAAACCCAACCAACCCAGACAACCCAGGACCTAAACTAGTATATGGTTAACATAACTGCAAACACCTTTTGGGCAGGAAGGGTCATGGGAGGGTGTTTCAAAAAGAGGCAGAGATGAAATGAAGGGGATTTGGCAAGAAAGCCAGTTCAACACTGTAGGACCATCAAAGTGAAAACTAGATTGTCTGCTGGCTTGGGGTCTAATGGGGAAAGTCCCCCAACAGTGGGTGATTTGTAAGCTCACATTCTTATTTCAAACAGTAGGTTGCCTGCTCCCTGCTCTTTGAAGTGAGTTTAATATTCATAGACACATCTACAAGCTGTTTACTCTGACTGAAGTGATAGGTGGTGGTGTTTAGTCCTCCTGCACCACGTGATGGGGCTGCTTTGTGACCCTTCTTTCACAACATGTGTTTTCAGGACTCGAGCATTAGTAGGCCAGGCCGGTATATTAGTTGAACAGCTTCTTCCCCCCCAAAATTGAGAGAACTGGGAGGGAGTGGGATTGCAGCCTTCTGGGACCCTTATTTTCTAAATCCTACAGATTCTTGGGTGCAACACGTATTTGCAGAAAATCTGCAGTTTACATAATATTCTTGCAAAGACAGACATATCCTTGCTGCCTATGGTAATTTCAGAGATTTCATGTCAGATTTATGAGAACAAGGGTCTTAAAGCTGATGGCCTGGCCAAAAATCAGACTGGGTAAAAATATTCTGTATCCTCAAGTTTCTCACTTGTTTCCACAGAGAAAAGGTGTTCTTCATTTCCTTTCCAAAGCCATGTAGTACAGCATTGCTGTAGAGCAATAAACAGCTGCCCTAATTTTCCCCTACTCCATACATAATAGGCATTTCACTGAGACTGTTTATACCAGTTTAGAACCTGCTAGGGTGAAAAATACTATCTACATTTAAAATCAATTCTCTATATAATCTTTTGGTGTTTTGCCAAAACATAGATCTTCTTTTGCTTTTTCTCCATAGCTATTAATTGCTATAATTGCTATTTTATTTCTTACACATATTTATCAAGTAGTTACCCACACTGTCTGTCTGATGACCCTGTTAATATTGCATAAAATTCCCTTGATCAAATTGCTTAGGGTTTTTATTGGAATAACTCTTCATTTCAATGAGACACAATTGAAATAGAACAGATGGTGTGAAAAGTATGTGGTGATATGTCATTATTTGTTCAAAAAAGATTTTGTTGATGCTAAAATATTTATTTAAATTATCATATAATATACAGGAGCTAATTCAATGTTGAGACATTAGAGCTCACTGTTTTAAATCCTTGTTTTCAGTTCAAAATAAGAAAACCTGTAAGAGTGCTTAGTTTGAAAGCACACTAGAAAGCCGAATATTAAATAATTAGGTGTGGAAGAAAGTCCACCTGAAACTTATTTTAAATCATTCCTGGTTCTGTCATGTACTGCTACCTTTCCTTTTAAAATATAATTTATAAACTATTTCCGTAAGAAATAGTTCATAAAGGTTTTTAGTTGATTTCTATGTTTACTGATTTATGAATCTTACATGATGTTCTAAAAATCATTTCATTTTCTGTTATTCATTAAGGAATCTTTGAAATACTCTTTCTTTCTTTCTTTCTTTCTTTCTCTCTTTCTTTCTTTCTTTCTTTCTCTCTTTCTTTCTTTCTTTCTCTCTTTCTCTCTTTCTCTCTTTCTTTCTTTCTTTCTTTCTTTCTCTCTTTCTTTCTTTCTTTCTTTCTTTCTTTCTTTCTTTCTTTCTTTCTTTCTTTCTTTCTCCTTCCTCCTTCCTTCCTTTCTTGCTTTCTTCCTTCCTTCCTTCCTTCTTTTCTTCCTTCCTTCCCACTGTCCCTATGATACACATGTTCCTCATGTTGCTCTAGTCTGTCTGACAGGAAGGGTTGATCTTTCGCACCTCACTAAACTTCAGGCACAGGAAGTGAAGAAATGATTGCCTGTGTGAAATGCACCACTCCCTATGACCATTGGTCCTGTGGAAATGAGGGAAAAAAACAGATTAGCTGGGATTTGTGGACTGGGAATCCCTAGTCTGGAATTCATAGACAATTATGACCAGAGAGGTTTGCTTTCTGCATTACACAGGCCATAAAACTTCTTTTAGTCTTTCATATAATGCAGAAAATAAATGTTCGCCTATAGCCAAAGTGAAGTGAGCTCAGAACCGTGCATTCCTTTCTGCCATTGCACAGTCTGCATCACTTACCGCCCCAGGTCTCTTACAGGCCATTCATGGTGGAGTAATTTGATTCTGGTCTGTCACACAAGGTTGAGCAGCAACCTGAATATACAAATACTTGCAGCATTCATTATTGATAAGACTTGGAAAAGCATTAGATAATGTGTTACTTAATGTATTTTTACTTAATATATTTATTGTAGGTGACTTCAGATGGATGATGACTTCAGATACATGAAGGATTGCACAGCACTCAGCAAATCAACAAAAATTTATCTGTTTACTTTTATGTGCACATGAAAGTCATGATGAGTCAGCTGCAACATAAACCATTGACACAGTAGCTCTTCAACACAGTTTGTCTGTCATCCAGAAGGTGTAATGATTGGAGGCATCAAGAGAGTTGAAAATAGTTTCACTATGCGATCTGAGCAGCTTAGGTGTATTTACAAAACAAAACCCCAAACAATTTTACACTAAGAACATTCATGACACAACGTTTTTCATGCTATATATAAGCCCCACAGGATACTTTGTCATACAGCACTCCCTCTCCTACCCCTTCCAAACCAAAAAAATGATGTAGAAACACTACTGGCCCTGAACAGCATCCCTCAAAGGCTAGGCCTTCTAACAAAATCAATTAAAGAAAATTCAGACCCCAGTAATATTCACCAGATAGGCACTGTTTTCCTAATTCTTATAATGTAGGTGCCATAGCTGGGAAAATTAAAAATGATTGATTCGGCATCACAGATTGAGTCATGAATCATAGTAAATGGACCAAAATCTTACTGAAGTAAATGAACTTTAAAAGCCTTGCAGTAATTAATAATGTAGCACAAAACTCCTAGCAGTTGAGTTAAGGTGATCCGATGCTTTGGGTGTGATGGCACAGCAGGATAGCTTCTGCAGACATTACGCTTCTGAGGAAAGGGCTTGCTGCATGCCATTCTGGGCCATAAAAGAACTGCTATTTTCAGTAGTTAACATTAAAACCAGGTAGGAAGAAGCATCTATTAAACCAGGCAGAGCAGCACATCAGCATAGAAACATTGCTTCTGGAAGCCCAGCTAACTCTACATTTTGTACCACTTCAGATACCTTAAAATCACAAAGCAGCACAGGATGACTGATGATACCTGTCAATGTGATATCTTCCAAGCATCAGTAATATCCCTGATACAGATTCCCCAGTTAGGGGAGAACTGCTGAGTATGCTGGGAACAGAGCAGAGGATGAAGACAACCAGGGAAAGATGAAGCACAGCTGGTGACTTGCTGGGCACAAACTCCGTGTCATGCCACATCTGTGCCAGATGTGTTATGCCACAGTTCTTAGTCAGAAAAAAAACAACCAGAAAACAACAATCAATCAATCAAAAAAACACAACCAAAAGCCCAACAACCACCAAAACCAATAGCTGAATACCAGATTCTCCAGAGAAATTACCTTTTTAGCCTTTTCAAGCCTTCTGCAAGATGCTTTAGCTGCAAGCTCAGACATTATGTATTTTTCCTGGAATGGCTCCCATTTCACTTATCATTTTTAATGTTATTGTCTCAGTTACTAAGTAACATAAAGTTGCCATACAAAGCCTTCCCTTTAAATGCTATTCGTGTATTATGCTTGATACTTTAAATCAGTCAATTTATTTATGTACATAGAAGGATCAGAGAAACAACAAGTTTTATTGACTGAAATATTGAAGTGCTTTAACTTCAACAAGCTGTAGCTTTGTTCGGTGTAGAGTGTTTATTTGTAAGTCAGTGTTCCAGTCTGATGTCCATGCTAAATAATAAGATTATTAAAGCAAAAAAGTGTATTTTGGCGATACTAAATGCATTATGGACTAACCCAGTTCTACAGAAAACAAGAACTTTTCAGAAGTGATGTGGCCACATCCAGCATCAGCTGACAGAAGGATAAGTAGCTTATTTACATTTAAAGCAGTGAAACATTTTGTCCCTTGACTGAGAATTATAGACTCCCACATTTGTAATGCTTATTTTAGGCTTGCATAGCTCAGCTTTGAGTCACTGGTCAACTCAGCATGATTGTGCATTCACTGTTGGAAGTGCTATCTGTTTTCTCTGCACTCTGCAAGTACTCCCACAAGGCAAACTTAAATTCCCACAGAGGTATCTTTGGAGGCATTTGTAAACTTGGAGTAACTCCTGCATACTTGTCTTTTTATCTCTCTTTTCAAGTGACAGAGAAGTAGCAATGGGAATATCTAATATACCAAGATGTGCACTGTCAGATTCTCACACCACCACTCCCCTTCCGTCATCCTGTCTTTGTTAGGCCAGGGTAATTAGTTCTCATGGCTGGTAATTAAAGCCAGATCTCATGGACCTAAACACTTTGGGAAAGAAGATTAATGATAGGGCCTCTGGTTTTGGGCCTCACAAAGGTGGGGGAATTGTAATGAGTAGGAGGAGGAATGTGGAGGAAAGAAGTGGTTCTGTGCAGTAATTGGAGAAAATGGCAAACACACGACTTCTGGGAAGAGAAGAAAAAAGTATAATGGCATTGTCTTCTCCCTTTTTTGTGAGAAATTTGCTTTCGGTACATTTCCCATTCCTTCAACTTGAATGCACCAGGAAGGATTGAAATAATTTTCTTCCCACTATGAAATGCAGATAGCAGAGTGTGGAGGCAGCAGCCACCCAGTATGACTGAGAGTGGCTCAGCTTTGACTGATGGCTGTGAGCGAGTCTGCATCCCAGATATGGTCAGGGCAAGGGCCACTGACCAATGTATGCTTTGTATCCTATTGTTTTAGTTTAAAATCTCATAGAGATATTAGAAAATCTGTCTTGCAAGACACTAACTGATGTAGAGATTGTTGTTGATTTTTTTAAAAAACTTTATAGGGCTTACTAAAAAAAAATTAAAACAATTAAAAGTATTAGCTTTTGAGATTTCATTCCCCCACTCCCAAAAGACTCACTGATGAACATGAAAAGTTCTGAAGCAAAATATTTGAGACAAAATGTAAAATATTTGATTGAGTTCTTCAAGTATACATCTGTATCAGCACTCCTAGAATTATAGAATGGTTTGGATTGGAAGGCACTTTAAAGATCATTTAGTTCCAACCCCCCTGAGAAGGGCATGGACAAATTAAAACTCTTAAATTCAGTGGGATTTATGTACATCTCATGTCCAAGAACAGGTCATAAGTGCTTGATTGCAAGATCAGCTGTTGCTGTTATTGAAGTTTTGTAGTAGTAGAACACTAAAGGGACCTCTATCTAATTCAGATCCCATTCAACTTTGGAAGAAAAATAAATCCGTTGTAAGGAAGAGTTCACTCTAACATGGGGAGACAGGTGAAGTGTATTTTGGCAGAAGGAAACAAAATACAGGGAAAGAAGAAATACAGGGGAAAAAACAAAACTCTTTTTAAGCAAGGTGACTTTAGGGATATGCAGTGAAGTATTGGTCAGTTCTACACCTTCGTTTTGATCCGAGTTATAAATAGGCTTGAAACTAAGCTAAAAAAAGAAAAATCAGTGAGTGGCTCACAATAAACAGAGAAAGAATGCAAGCCATACAAGTCCACTTGCCAGGTTAAAACAGCAAGCTGAATAATTTGTTGCTCCTAACTCACACTCTTTGAGGAAAAACACAGCTTGAGATTTAATTCCCATTTAAACAATTAAAATGATCAGTTCAGGGACAGTTTCATTTACTTCTGTTCCAGACCATACCTATTCTATGTGAAATACCCCTAAGTACTATTCAACAATGACAAAGATAATTTTAAAATAATAAGGAAGATGTTCCCTTAGGTTCTCTAGTTACATAGAAACTTCTTCCATCTCCACAAACACAAATTATTAGGAAAATTACAGAACCGGATCCCCGCCACAGGAATCTGTTCCCCTGCTTCTTCTCTCTAACATGAGTCAGTTTTGTACATGAATTTTTACCAGGTGTGGAAATGTATGTTAGCACTGAGATTCTGTAAATCTAATTCAGTGGAGCTTTATGTGTCTGAACTCCAAATATTTAACTTAGGTTTATTGGCTCACTGCTTTTTAAGAAACCTTATGTGGATTAAGCTCTGCCTAGTAGGCCATGTATGTTAAGTTTCCAGCAATAATTTTCCCTTTAGTTTCTCACTTTTTTTACTGTGGATCACTGAAAAACCAAAGTAAAACTAGTAAACCAGAAAGAGCTTACCTTTTCCAGAACTCTCCAGCAGTTTATAACAGTATCTGTACTTCATCTTGTTATTTATTGACTCAATTTTTTCAGAGTGGGCTCCAAGTTCTAGGCAATAACTTGCATGACTCAGACCTTGGAATGACAGAAAAAAAAGGCCATTCACTAAGAGCATCTACACAAATTTTCATGTGTGTGCACATTCATATATACCAACTAAGGACCAAAAAACTCTTTGAATTTTCTGCTGCACAAGAAAAACCACCTTTGATACACTCTCAAAACTGTAAGGGGTAGCAGAATGGGAAACTGGTGTATTATGGTATGTTTAAAACAACTAACATGCAATTCAAACCTTGGCTGAAGTCAAAGTGGGCTTTGGATGCCAAGACCTGAAAAGCAGATCACTAAAAAGTGTGAAAAAGATTATTGAAAACTGATCCAAGTGTTTAAAGGATTAGCAAAGTAAAGGCAGGCTTAGATTTTCTCTGACCTGACAGTACTGGCTTTTGAGCCAGCTTCCAAGAGTTTTCAGTATTCTTCATTGTTGTGATGGCTTGTGCAGTTTCCAGAAAGTCATGATTAGCGACAGAGGCTGGATTAAATAAGAAATATACAAAGTTCAGAATTACAACTCATGGGTTGATAAGGGTCTAATTAGCATTTTAGAGGCTGTGGAACTATAAAAGTTACAGTCTCTCCAGGGAATGGAAGAACAACTGAATGTTTTCTGAAGGAACTTGTCATACACTTCTGGGACAGGAAGAGCCATCAGAACAGACCTAATGCTTAAGAAACAGCATGGGAAAAGTTCAAGGGCTCATTTGGACCTATGCATCTCATGAAAAAGAACTGACACCCTAAAGATGAATGTAACAACTGGCAAGAAAAATAATCTAAGTAAAAAATTTCAGTGGCAGAGAGTTGAGCCAACAATGAATTGTTTCTGTAGTGTAGGCTTGAGAGAATGTGATTGTTTGTATGAAAGCAAATAACTGCCATGAATATACTAGTCATCCTGACTAAATTAAAAGGTAAGTAAATATTTGCTTATAACAATTTTGGTACAAGGATTATATTTATGATAGCATTGTCCAGATTTCTGCCCACAGTACTTTTTAAGTTTTTCTCTTGATATTACAGTAAAGAATTGTCCAAAATTCAGAGCATTTGATTCCTATTGTTTCAGGATTTTGCAGATTGCTGTTGCAGAACGAAAAAAGAATGTGTGATCAGTAGTGATGGTGGGAAGACAGGTGTTAATATTCAGTCCTGGCTAGTCTGGCCATGAAGGAAGCAGAAATATATGTTTTTCTAGAGGGTGCAATTCAAATTTTTTTACAGAAGTAAGAGAAAGCTTAGAGACAAAAAAGGAGAAGGAATAAATGGTTATAAGAACAAAAATCTTCCAAGTCGTTTTTAAGTTCTGACACAGATCATGAATACATTTGCCTGACTAAAGAGTAAGTTCAAAAATAATATGCTAGCATTTAGCTCTGAACTTTCTGCAAGTGTGTAACTGTGAGTGATGTACAAGATAGGACCTACATTCTTCAAGTTAAATAAACATAATGAACAGATAAAAGTTACATCCTAGAATTCTCTGCTTTCTTCATATTTTTTAAACGTTACGAGGATAAATGGGATTTGGGAACTTTTAATCACCTTTGTTGTAAGCTTTGGTCTTCAAGGGCCTTCCAGAGCAAAGCAAGCCACAGCCTGATTGATCATTTTTAAAGGGATTCCACTGGCCACACATGCACTCAAAGCAGAGTCTTTTATATTTTCTGTGACAAAAGTAATCCTGGTTAGGTTCACAAGGTGAATATATAAAAAAACCCAAGAGAATGAGAACTGGAAGAAACTTGTATTTCTCATTTTCAGGCTTACCATACACAGTGTTTCCCACCTTCAGCCATATGGGAATTCCTCTCCCACAAAAAATAACTGAGTAACCAAACCTTTTTGCTCTTCTTTTCTCAGGAGACATGAAACAACTAGAGCAGTCAGAAATGCTGGATAGTCCCAAGTAAGAAAACTCTGTGGAAAACAAAAACAACTCCCAAAAAACTTTGCATAAAACCTGCATCATTTTAACGTAAAAAATTGACTTTGTTGTTTACTGCTGCATTCTGTTTTTAAAGCAGCAATACAAGGAAGAAATTTACAGTCATTTAAACACCATGGACAGGCTTTGCTAAGCTGCAGTGCTTTGGCTACTGATAAAACAAATTAGCATCAGAGTAAGAATAGGACAAGATAGTGCTATGACAGAAATAATATAAGGAATACTAAGAACCCAGGTGTACATAATTAAGATTGTAATTCAAGCAAAGGGTTCTGGTGACATCATTTATCAATGTCACTACAAACTCTCAATGGAATTACAGCTTTGTATGCAGAATTCAGATATATGCGATTTGTTAGAACACATGAGGAATGTTTCTATTAAAAGTAGACAGACAATATGTTAACCTCAACTAGTGGTGGTGACAGGATGAGATACAAAGAGAAGAGGTTTTTTTCCTGTTTTAGCAAAAAAGAAGGATGAAACAGTCAGAGTATTTCTAAGATACTGGGAAACTAAATTTATTTAAAATACTGGCTAGGGACTTTTTCACCCCAAAAAGCAGCAGAAAAAGTTTCAGTTCTAATTTGATTCAACATTTAAATGAAAAACAGTTTTACTGCAAAAATGGACAAAGGAAGAGCCAAAAATACTGATTTGTCCATCTCATTGTGTAGCACAAAATCACATTAAAATAAGCTCAAGAAAAAATTCCCATTAAAAGGATGGTATAAAATATTTACAATTAAACACACAGTAAGGCTAGTAGTAAATTATTAATTGCAAATTAACTCATTTTTAGGAGGAAAAAAGAGTGAACACTGATGCTTGTAAATACATGTACTGAAAGGAGATTATGATCTTTACTTTCTGAATGTCTGATTCTGATTTTATTCTTATAACCAGAATACTTTTACAAACATAATTATGAAACAGAGGCCCCACAGTCTGTGTGAATTTTAAAGGCCTTAACTGAACTTAAATGCTAATTAATGCAAAATCACATCCTTAAACTATGATCCTAAATATAATTTCAATGTCAAACTACTTGTTACTCTGTTACCTTGCGGATTTTTCAGCCTTGCTTAGATGCCCGCAGACCTTGCACAATAAAAGTGAACAGCATCTCTTTGAAAAAGCATCACTTAGGAAATAGTAATGCATCCCAGAAATATAGTGCAGAATGGTATGAGTCTTGAGTACTAAATAATCACATAGAAAGATTCTAAACAATGCAGTGAAGAAAAGGTTTCTTTTTACTTGATAAACTTAGCACTAAATCTCACCTGCATGAAGTGCCTACAGCTATAGCTATAAAAATTTGTTAAATTATTCAAGGCATGGTGGATTTTTCAGTTTTGGTCACTTTCTGAAGTGCTCTAATTGAACCCTATAAATTGCATTCCTTTTTAAGTGTACAGCAAAACTCATGATGCTCTTGAATACAATCTAAAGTGTGTTTCTGGATTCTGTATGGTCACTGATAATACCACCAGTTTTTCAAGTTTGTCATTTGTGGACAGCAGTACTATCTCAAAAGATAATATATTCTCTGAAACTTTCAGGAAGTGCTGACTGATGTAATACAGTCATGTAATACAGTTTAGTTCTCACTACAGAGTTGTGGGGGTTTTAGATCTCTGTTACCGAAGTGCATAACTTTTATGAAAAATGAAATGCACAACGATTTGGGAACTTGTAGAGTAACAACACTTGTAGTCCAAGTTCACAAGTCTTGAAAGTCTAGCTTTGCACACTGTACTTGAAGAGAATGGTTTGAACCGTAGCAGTTTTGACCTTGAGTAACTTAATTTGGAAAGGAAATTTGGCCAAACTAGCTCAATGCGGGAGTTCTCATCAAGGATTAATGCAGAGGATCAATATGAACTTTTTATAGCAGACTATTTTTGAAAGAGGACAACAAAAGGTTAGAGTACTTTAAAACCTGAAAAAACAAATTAGTATGACTTAAAGTGGGTAGTATAGGAATGAGAATGGAAAAAGCAAGGATCTTGATTTCATGCCAGCATTTAGTAATACCATACCACAAAAATACAGAGAAAACTGACTTTAAAAATATATTCTTGTATTTTTTTGCAACCATAGCTAAGTTTATAAACATTTGACTACCCTGTCTCCTCATCTCTTCATGGTGGTGCTGAATGACAAACACTCATGATTGCAATTGACTGATGTTACTGTCACAATTCTTCTATTTTCTACAAGGTCAAAATTGCATATAAACACATGTCTTTATTTGAAAATTTAAAGACTTAATTACCTTCTAAACAAAAGAGTTACGGAAAACACATAAACATAGCTCTTCCTTAAGTTCCTGTACACACAAATCCCACGCCTGAAGTGTAAGAGCTCCTGTAATGGGGAATCAGGCCCCTTAATAGCCCTGTCAGTAGCAACAGATATTTATGCATGACCTTATGTTACCTTACCTAAGGAGCTAAAGGACAGATTGATCCCACTTACTGTCCCCATCACTGTCTCCTTTCCCCTTGTCTCTCCCTTAACTACAAATCAAACTCTAATACGGCTTCTTAGCACAATTCACATCTGACATTTTTCTCCACTGTCATATGGCAGACTCACAAGAGCTGACTACCTACCCATGTGCCATTTGTGTTCAGCAAGCTCCGTGAGCACTAGGGGTGTGTAGAAGTTCAGAAGGTATCTCCAGCTCCCTGTAGACATTCCAGCATACCCATCTGTGACAGATTCCAGTGCATTTTAATCCATTTCACATTAATACTGCTAAAAGGATGGTTAACATCTTTGTAGATGGCATTAAATGTGTTTTAAGAAATATTATGCAAGCTTTACGCAAAATTAAAAATTTTCTAGCATGGCTATTTAATTCAGGGTCTAAAAATTTTCTGTTTCTGACACTTGCTAAGGCAAGTTTACAAGCAGTCTCCTTTTCTTAGGCCTCTTCAGTCTTCACTTCTGCTCTTTTGAAGCAGAGAGAGGTAAGGTCCTAAAAAACAGCAAATGGTTTTGCCAGATAAGCTATCTTCTTGCGATCTCCCTCTCATCTTCCTCTTACCTAGGCTTTTTCCCTGAGAATGAGTCAATGATAGCAATTCCCTTTATTCAGGTCAGGGGGGAAAGAAAGGGTATTTGTCAGATAGTGGTGTCTCACCCCTGAAATTTCAGTTCTTCTTTGTTCTCCTTTTCCTCACTCATTTCTGTCTTTTGTAATCCCTGCCTTCCATTTGGGTTCTTAACTCAAATATTTGTATTATTTACTTATACCCGAGTATTTCTGCTCTTTGGACTCCAGTTCTTGTTTTCCCTCTCCTTGAAGCTGACTGTCTTTAAAGAGAGGTGAGGATACTTCTGGTGATGGAGAAAGACCATGATCCTTTTTCTCCAAACCTCTCCATTCTGGTTTGGAAGTTAACTGGGGTTTAGTGACATTTTCAATAATGGCTGGTTGATACACTGTTTCCAATGTGAACCCTGCTTTCAACAGCAGAACAATAAAGATGTAGTGCTTAATAATGAAGAACAGCAATTTTTATTTTACGAAACAAGCCTCTCAGCTTCAGTGGTGTTATTCATGAATAACACCTTGTGCATATGCATTATGAGACAGTGCTTAATTGAATGATTGCATAATATGTTGTTCCACAGAATAAAATATGAAATATTCATTAGGCCAGAGAGGGAGTTAGAATGCCTGGTGGTTAAATCACTCACCAGGGAAATCCAGCTCCTACTCCTTCCTTCAAGTGAATATGTAAGTAGTTTATACAAAAAGGCTTTAAAAGCAACCAGGATTTTTTTTCCCCAAATCTACTATACCCTCATGGCAAGTGTACTATCCCAAGAGGCAGGAGTACGCTCTCAGTGGTGCATGGAAAGACACAGTTAAACACAGATCACCTACATCCTTTCATGGAGCTAAAGTAGACAGATCTGCCTCAACCAGGCAGCTGGGTTTAATGGAACCAAAAACTCCCTATAGATTTTATTTTTCAGGAAATTATTGTCTTGGTATAGGTGCCTCATTCAGGAAAGGGTTTCCAGATGTGACTCCAGAATAGAAGGAAGAACTTTATGCAGTCTAAATGCACACTCAATTAAGTCCCTCTAAGAAACATGGTGTTAGCAATCTGTGCATATCCTTAGCTGAAAGTGAAGGGCTCTCCACTCACTTCTAGCTGCTTTGAGTCAACTGCTAAGAAACCAACTCACTTCATGCCTTGAACTGGGAAACAGGATACCAAAAGTATTGCAATAATCTGTAGTTCAACACCTAAATCCTGTTGCAGATTTAACCTTTGTTAATCTGTGAGGTGGAAAGATCTTTAGGAGACATGTTTAGGTAAAGTAATACCTAAATAATGCCCTCAAAAAATTAAATTGATCTCATAATCATTGTGCCTCTTGGAATCATAAGAAAGCTTATTGAAATGACAGGGGAAAAGAAGTTTGAAATAGATAAAATTAGGAGGAAAATAATGCTTCTTAAATAAAATTAATTAAAAAAGATATTTACATCTCATACAACAGCTGGCTCTGTCAAAAGATATGTATGTGTTTTATGAGTTACTAGTAAATAGCAATTAAAAAAAAGTTTTTGATTTTGTGTAGGGTATCACAGAGAAGCATTCTCCTGGCATATTTATTTTTGCATTTATTCAGAAAATAAAAGAGAAAGTTAGATTGGAGAAATAGCACACTCTGGGGAGACAGAATCAGTCAGAATAAATAAATATGCCCAAAACAATAACAGAAGCAAATGTGGCACCAAATATCACTGATAGACAAAGAATGCATTAATTCAGCATTGCAAATTACTTTTGCTTAAGGCAGCTGTACTTGGTATACCCTCTTAATTATTGCTCTTCTCATCAGTTTGCAACTCAAAGCACATTCTCTCAGTAGCAATTAGGGAATGATATAATTATATGAAGCTCTGGGAACAAGAGAAAGCTTCTGAATAAAAATGCTAGAGAATTTTTTTTTTTTAAGTTTGCATTGTAGCAGATGCCTTGTGCACTGTCCATCTGGAGAACTCATTCCACATCTTTGGAGGCTCAGGAAGCAATCTGGATCAACAGAGACTTGATTTTTATATCATCTTTTCAACCCACCTTCTCTGTGAATGCTCAGCCTCTTCTCAGGCATGGAGAAGACAGTGAATTAAAGGGTTCAGCTTCTTGGCTCCTGTTCATCCACGGAGTGGTTTCCCTTGAGGACATTCTAGTTATACATACACATATGCATCTGTAGCTCTAGAGAAGATCTCTCTCAGTACCTGAATGGTCCTAGAAGAAGAAGCTGCTGTACACAGATAGGGAGCAGAAACACTTGTGTGTCTGCTTTTATGTGTCCAAAGGATTAGAGGTCTATTATCAAATGTCAGTCATACCAGCAGGACTAAGTTTGAGAGCCTATCTGCCATCATCACCCAGGGGCCAGGAGTCTAACTCACTCTTTTTTTTTTTTTTCTTCACAGAGCTTCGTGCACTGATGAGCTAGAACATTATTAAGTACATTTCTGTCTAAATCCACCTTTTAGTAAAAAGTCCAGGTTGTTTCAGCAGATCAGCCCAAAAGATATGTAGGTTCATAGAAGTGCACTAATGTGAATGTGGATCAATATATGTGGACAAGCTAAAGGTTTTATGAAAGCAGTCACCATAGTGAACTTCTCTTCAGTTTAAGAGTTCATAAGAAGACAAAAGTTTGCTGTGTTTATATTCTTTTGGCCAGTGAGTTTAGGATACTGACAACAAATGAAAAATAGTGAACTGCCTTCCCTATTCAGTGCTACAACTAGTTAATTCAGCTGGAGACTAGAATAAATGCTCACTAAAGCTTCTAGTACTGTTAAAATCATTAAGATGACTGTAGCACTTAAAAAAAATTAACTACAGATATGGAACCTTTAATATTTTGGGTAGTCACTTTGAAATTGATACTTTCCCATCAGCCATGTTTTATGTAATGACCAGACCCATTTTCTTCTTAAAGACAAAACAAGAAATAGGGTACTTTGTTGTGAAAGATCCTAATTTTTTTAACTTTAAATGGAAGAGTAAGTCTACAGTCAGCCATAAAGAGCCATTTAACATAGGTTGATATTTTATGGGGCAAGTAAACTTTCCCAGTTGCATAAGTGGTAGTAATTTGATTTTTAGAAATAGTAAAAAATAAATATTTCTCAAATCAATCAAAGAGGGAAAGAGTTAAAGATTGGAAGAATTTTCCAGCAAAAAGCCTATTTATTTACAGTTGGCCTCTGGAATCTTGATTTTTGGTAGAAATTTTGCCAATATGCAAAACATCTGGAAGTGTGTAAGTATGAGTAACTTTATGCACCTTTCCTAAGTGTAGAAATCTGTCCTAAAATCTTAAAAATTTCCATGTTTCAACTTTTTTTTCTTTGGGATACAAAGCAATCTGTCATTGTTTTCTTTTGCATTAGTATTTGCATCACTATTTTAGGAGTATATCAGCCTAAGAGAAACTTTAGGTGAGATTTAAGTAGGTCTAAGGTTGGGATAGTTGCAGAGTTTCTCAAGAAGTGGACTAACAGAATTCAGGTAGAGCCCTGGTTTAGGTATCCACAAATCAGACGTTTGAAAAATGAAGAAAAGCCACCTTTGCAGCTTACAATTCCTTTGCTTCTGAGAATATTGCTTTAAAAAGAAAGTAAATTTCTGTATTACAGTCATGTAAGAGTTTCTCAAACTATTCATATGTGACAAGGATGCCATGCTACTGGTTTTTTCCACGGAAGGCAGTTAATTCATAAAGAATATTTAATTACATGTCAATGTCAAAGAACAGGAATTTCAGCCATTATCATCCCAAACTGGGTTCCCCTCCATTCCAAATGGATATTATAGTATCTGAAGCAGACATGGCAATGGGAACCCAGAAGACTGTGGTTGGGACTGATAATACGTGTGAGATGACGCATGAGAATGGAGGGGACAGTTCCAGTACTATCCGTGTTCAGCCTGTTTTTCAGAACAGTATGTCAGACTGTAAATACATTGTCTGGCTGATAGTGTGCGTTTGGCTTACATCAGAAATCCAGTTTTTCTGGAAGTTCTTCTGTTCCCTTTCAGGTAGGTATTAGCCCAAATGAAGAGCATAGCGGGGAGTCAGAAGTTAGCTCTGATTCATTCAGGATGAGGGAGCGGCCATATGAATGGATGAAGATAAATCATGATAAAACATACGGAGGGGAAAATAATGGCAGAATTGAGATTAGCGCAAGAGGTCATAAGTACAGCCAGATCGTATTACGGCAAAATGACTGTGATTTCAGGACACCACACCAGAAAGTTTCGGTGATCACAGGAGGAATTTGGCTGATTTATAAATTAACTGAAAAGAAAAATCAGGTAACTATTCATTTAAAGTGCGCTCTCAATAGAATTCTATGTTCTGTTCAAATTTCTGACTTGAAAAGGAATATGATGCTGGCTGCTCTAATGGAAGCAATTATTGATAATGTGGGAATTTGGCTGGGGTAGAAAAGTTGTTGCCTCACTGCAGCAAATTTCCAGTGAAGGTAATTAGTGACTATGGATTCCACTTCATGATAAACTGTAAGCAGAAGTGAGACAGGAACAGAAGACTGCAAAAAAGGTTGGGGCTTCATTTGAGTAAAGATACAGCCATCTTTCTCTTTTTTAAGTCCTCTTCAGGGGAAAGGGGCCCATGGATCTCAGGAGTGATGCTAAGGCCATGTTAGCAGGGTGGAGAGCTGATGGCAGTTTGCCACCACGTGGTATGGATTACAAAGGAAGTATGACCTGCACTGGACGAGTCATTGCCAGATGGTTCCCAGATGTGTTATTTATGAAGTCATGGCCTACTTAAACCACATTCCTGGTGTCTTGTCTTCTTTTCCTGCAATGTCCAAGACATTAATGAAGGAATGTACGAGAACCAAATAGCAGACCAGTTGTCAAAAACCAAATGGCAACAGAAATCCTTTCCTGTCTCTGGATATATGTAAATACATATTAGATTAACAAAACCAGCTTTAAACAGCTGATCCCTGAAGAGTCATAGTACAGCAGTAGTGCATTTTAAGGACAGTACTTATCTCGGCCTTATCATTCCCTCGTGAATCTCTGCCATAAAACTTACCACATTATCCTTGATGATTCTGTTCTTATAACTTCTTCCTTCCAAAGAGCCCTCTCTCCTATAGCTTCCTCAATTCAGAGAAAAAAAAAATCTTATATATAAAATCTAGGTTATTCCTTAAAATACCAAGTAAATCTGGATGAATGCTGTAGTGTTTCAGATGATCTGACAATGTCAAACATAGTTTGTGGGTTGATTGGATGGTTGGTTTGTTTGCTTAGATTAGTCAGGTCTGGCGACATGCTGATGTGACTGATCATGCAAGTTTCTTACCAGAAGGTAATTTATTCAGTTTGCATAATGCATCTGAAGCAATGCAGTAACGGTGCATTAGAGCTGAATTTTCTGTTGCTTTTGTTGGTGTGGGGTTTTTTGTCTTTTGTTAGAAATGAATGGAATATGATTTGGGTTTTTTTTTCCAGTTGCTACAGTTATGAGAAACAATTCCTGAGTCATTGCTAAGAAGGTAGAAAAGAACACTGCAAACAAGCTACCGCTTTGTAACATCCTAAAGACAGAACTGTAGCAATATGACTTGACATACAGAATAACATCAGTTGGCACAAGTTTTATTGATTACTACCTATCATGTGATGGGCCCTCAGGTTTTAATAAATAAGCTGGAATTCCACTGGTACATGAAGTAACGGAACAATGCTTAAAACAATTCAGAAATATTTATTCTGAATACAGAAAGCTCATAACAGATTATTTTGCATACAATATTTTTATGCAGCTATTCAAAACAGACAGCAACCTGTTTGCTTTCTATTCCCAGATAGTAGGCGATATATATTAACTTTGCTTTTCATTACAGTGATCTGCATTTCTTTCTCAATTTATTCCCTTGGTGAGCAGCTTTCCTAGGTGGAGGTCAGTGTAAATGAAATCTGAATATGTCCATAATATGAAATAGTGTTGCAAATATATTTAGGGTCGATGGGATTTTTCTATTTATGTGGTATTCTATTTTATTTTAGATATCAAGAAAAATGAAACTCCTATAATCTATTTCAGACAAATACAGAACAGGAAAAAAGGATGTGTGTAGCACATTTTGCAAGCACTCAATGATAAAGAAATTGGTCATCTTCATTGTGGCAAAACATTTTAAATCATTCATCTGACAGTTTGAAGGAGAGAAAGAAAGTATGGTTATCATAAAGAAAAACCCTGGAATCTGTTAGTTTCTTGTTAGAAAGATTATGCTTTGTAAGTTAATATTATATGAAGTAGGGAAGAGAACAGTGATATACAGATACCTATGTTTAGGCTGAAGGTATGTGGCCTTTTATGCACATTAGAGGACATAGAACTCACAGACCAAGAGCTAATAGTTTGACAGAGAAGTGAGGGAGTAATCTATTGAAACAAAACCAAACTAACTACCTGAGTTTTACCACTGTTTAAAATACAACCTTCTTGCACAGATAAGTAAGCCAGGTTAAAATCATTTAAGAACAATATTGACTGGCAGGAATGAGCATATTAGCTATATCGAACCTCCCATAAACTGAAGTTATTGAACAATACATTAATATAGTCTAATTATTCCAGATATTTTTAGACATTCAATGCTTACAAAATTTACATTTCAAAATAGTAGACCAAATTAGTTTACACCTTCATGATCTTACCTTTCCCAATTTCCAGTTAAAACTTGATTCCAGACAAACAGTACAAATTCACTGTTGTTGTTAACTGTACAGTAAGTGCAATAGATTTGATCAGTCTTTGATTCATACCAATATATTTTTATGAGGAGAGTACATAATTACTTCTTTTTCATATTTAATCTATGTTCTACTAGGACTGGTTCAGAGAGGAAGTTATTTATAACTTAGCTTCGATCTGAGTAGCGTAAAAAATTCATTAATACTAGGAAGCACAATTCCAGTCCAAACTTTTAGCTCTTAAGCCCTCAGTACCTGATGATGAAATGTCTCTACTGTTGTCTAGACCTTGTGCAGAGGTACCAAAAAGGATAGTGCAGTTTGGAGTATTATGTGCTAATACATATAAGCTGGCAACAGTTAATGAACTAGCTGCTAACTTAGTCTTTCCATCACATCTTTGCTGGCCACTGCAGTATGAACAAGATTGAATTTGCTACTTATTTAGGATTTTCTGTTCCTCCTTACACAGTCTAAGGTTCACTTTGGTTTCTGAATATTCATACCAGCCAACATGCCTGAATTGCTGGGAGCTCAGAACAACAGCTCCTGTTGCTGGGAGCACAAAAGAGCTAGTAAAAGATGGATAGAAAGAGAGAAAGAGACTTGACAGTGAAAGAAGATAACTCAGAACATTAACATAAAATGATCGGGATGATAGGATAAGTTTGATGAAGACACAAAGAAATGAGGAGTGGTGGGCTTTTCAGAGGGTTGTGCAGCCATCCAGAGGGCTGACAGGAATCTCACAAAGTTCAAAAAGGGGTAGCAAAAAGCCCTGGCAAGCAACCCCATGA
The DNA here is from genome assembly GCA_013397175.1 of Platysteira castanea. Lineage (NCBI taxonomy): Eukaryota > Metazoa > Chordata > Aves > Passeriformes > Platysteira > Platysteira castanea. Next base: position 239,632 of record VYXC01000683.1, read on the forward strand.
TCAGTATCTGCTGTGTGGCAACCACCTTGAAAGCAGCTTTGCTGAAAAGGACCTCAGATTCCTGTGTGAGCTGTAATTCACCCTGGCAGCAAAGAAGGCTAGCGGCATCTTGGGCTGCATTAGGAGGAGTGTTGTCAGCAGGTCAAGGAATGTGATCCTTCTGTTTTCCTCAGCATTGCTGAGGCCTTGCCTGGAGTACTCTGCCCAGTTTTGGGTTCCCTAGCACAGGCAAGACATGGGCATATTGGTGAGAGTCCAATAAAAGGCCAGAATGATGATAAGAGACTGCAGCATCTCTCCTATGAGGAAAGGCTGAGAGAGCTGGGACTGTTCAGCCCAGTAGAAATCTCAGGTGGTCTTATGAATCTCTGTTAACACCTGAAGGGACGGTACAAATAGGACAGTCGGGGTCTTTTCAGTGGTGCCCTGTGACAGGACCAGAGGCAAGGGGCACAGCTGGAAATGCAGAAAGCTCTGCCTGAACATCAGAAAACACTTTTTCACAGGGAGTGTGACTGAGCATGGGCACAAGTTGGCCAGGGATGTTGTGAAGTCTTCCACTTTGGAGAGATACAAAAGCCATCTTGGAAAACTGTCTTTGAACTGCTTGAACAGGTGGCTTGGACCAGATGACTTGCAGAAGTCCCTTCCATCCTCAGCTACTTCATGATTCTGTGACCTTGAGTGAAAGGATTCCACTTTAGTGAAAGTGCATTAATTAGTCTACAAACAGTCCTATTATATATGGCATCTATAGATTAGTCTAGATCAAATTTTGACCATTTTTTTCAAGTTTCTTCAAAACTTGTCTTTGTAATAAAAATTCTTATTTCATATGGAAAACAAAATCCTTCACCATTATATATCTTATGAAAGTCTTTTTCTCTCTCTATAAGATCCAAAAACATGACCATGAATAACCTAGAATCAACTTCCCACTTGTTTCATTAACATTTGAAACATCATTTTATTAAGTTTTCATTAGTATTTTTTGAAACCTAGAAAAAAGTCAAAAATTACAAAATGGCAACATTTACCATGCCAAATGATTTTAAAAAGTACCCAACTTTAACAGATTTCTAATTTAGATGCTTTTATCATTCTTGGGTTTTAAATGTCGGGCTGTAATATTGACAAGATAATTTGCAGATCATTACTCATGCCATTTAGCTTAAGTCTTCACTGTTTCTTATTTCCTTTTGGAAGTTTTTAAAACAGAGATGATTACCCAAAGAACAAGTCAGATCCTTTATCACAGTGAAAATTACCAGTAATAGATTAAATTTATAGATATTAGGAAAACATCATTTAAAGTTACACTTACAAGAGTGTTTGTTGCTTTACACAGTGGTTTTCAAGGGTTTTATATAGCTGCTATTATTAATGCATGTTGTTTGACTGGGAAATGGAAAGAAAGGTTGAAATCTGAGACAATATTAAAATACTTTAGAAACTTTAAAGCATTATAATAATTATTTCAATAAAACTACTTCAAATATTTCTTCAAGAAGGAAACAATTTGGAGTTCAAGTTCAGCAGCATAATAACTGAAAATGTATAACAGTACTCTTATTCCCATCACTAAACTATAGATTACGGTCTTTTTCAGTTGTTGCCATTATAAATCCCTGTTCCCAGGGGTGCTAAGCTATCATAAAAATTTGCTTTGGGCAATGCTTTGAGATAAGTTCTTCAAATAATGCATAGGGGATTGGCTTGCAACTCCCACTTGTGTTAATATGAGCTATCAAGGCAAATCTCTCATGGATTCATGGGAGAAAAAGCTCCAGAGTATAAAAAAGTTTCGGCCTGAGGATTATTTGTTTTTGATATATATCCTGATAAAAACATGCTCTAAAATAAAACACTTCAAGCTAGTGATCTCAGTTATTTGCTGGGTCTGTTAACATTCAGTAGATTTCTTAAAATTGAAATTCCACTAATGAAGCCTGCAACATAAATTATTTCCTAAAAGTTTGTGGAAGAAAGAATAACAGTTTGGCTGAAGAAATATAAATTTTCAATGCAATAATATACAATTAACTGAATAGAAACATTATATACTAAGCTTCATGCTATTTTATATCTAATCCAAAATGCGGTGGAACTCCACTTTGATACACGTCCTATTCTTTAGGAGGTGGGGATATAGATTGGTGTGGTTGATCTGAGTGTAAGTGGCCCTTAACTTCTACATGGGAGCTTCACATTTTCCACTTTAGATGTAAGTTACAGCGGTATATCAGCTCATCTTCCCTCTTCTGGGAGAAATTCCATTTCCCCAACTCCAACAGCTCACATTTCATACAGTCCATCCATGAATCAGGTCATGGGTTTAGTACAAATGAGTGTGCTGATAAAAAAACTTGACACACTTCATCTTCTAAAAAAAATCTGACTATGTCTATGTCTCTCAGGCCTGCATTCCCCAACTAGCTAGGCAGTAAAATATACCAGAAACTTCCACTGAGAACCATAATTATCAGTTCTCCGAAGTTCTCCTAGTCATTTACATTAAACATACAAGTGTCTGAATATTCCAAAAGAAGAAACACTACACAGAAATATCAACTTCATTAATTTCAACCATTTTGGAAAGTAGCTTAATTTTATGCGTTCTGAATCATTCCTTGAAGGAACCTTTTTTTCACAGACTGTTATGAGTTTGCAGGGAAAAGAAAAACTATACTTCCAATCTAAGGATGACCCTTGTGAGTACCACTTTTCTGCCTATACATTCTACATTCGTTTTCTTAGGCAAGGTTTTATAAAAGAACATGCTTATGTCAGAGGTTGACTATGTCAGCTCAAAGTACTTCTTCAACACAATTACAAGACTATAGTCATCTCATGGGCTGGGGAAAGTGAGCTATTCTGCATATAATAGGTACAGCTAAACATACTCTTTCTTTTCTGTAGGCAGATATTTCAGGTCCACCTCTTTATGCTTCTTTTCATTTCCATGTATTTCTGGTAAACAGATGGCAGAAACTTTAAATAGTACTTGAGGTGAGATCCCACTAATGTCTTCTACAACAGAAATACTACTTTCCTTTCTGTACTGCAAATATCTTACTTGCCACAATCTCAGATCATATTTTTCATTTCAATAGCCTCTTCACATTGCTTGTTCACGTATTTTGTGTGACTGATTAATAGTACCAAACTTTATCTTCTTCCTCTATTATTAAGCAACAAAGCTTTGTTATTTGTCCCAAACCCCACACCCACTACTATTTTATGACATCCCAGCTCTTTTACTCCAAAGTTAAGTTGTCCGTTTTGCTCCGATAGTCTGGACCTCTCCCATGTTAATTTAGTATCACTGTAACTATTTTACTTTTCCTACTAACAGTTTCCATGAACAGTACAACTTGCACACTTTTCTCGCACATATTAAAATTCTTGCACTAGTCTAGCTTCATTAACTTAAAAAACAACTTACTACTGGAATTACTTTGTAGTAAATCTGATGTCCAGATATATTTTAGCTACTAGAATTTCTTTGCCTAGAAAACCCTTTAATTTAGCCAAGAAAGGTACAATTACCCTGCATGATTGGCTTTAGCTGAACCTACTTAGAATTTTTTTCACTTCTGATTTATATAATTAATTATACTATGATCCAGATTTGTTCTAAAATCTCCACGAGGTAAGATTACTATGTCTATAATTAGCCAGATCACGTATATGCCTTCTTTAAATATATAAAACATGTTTGTTTTCCTGCAACAAACATAATATGATTCACAGTCTGACAGACTCCTTAAAAATACTTGCTACCAAATTAATTTTCTGTGGGGAAATCATGAGTTGAAATATGAAAACAAAAACAAAAATTTTTTGTGGTCATGTGGAAAATATATTTCAATAATCAGTGGAAAGTTATCAAATTGCATTTTGCTGACCTCCTTGGTTTGCAATGGGTAACATCTAAAAAATAAATAAATAAGTAATGAATATTTATAACCTGTCTACTTTTAATGTAGTCCACCAAAGTTAAATGAGACAAAGGATTAAAGCTACAATTTAAAAGCTTAAAACTAGAAAGGCTTATTTTTAACCTTAGGACAGCCCAGCATTTAAATAAGACCAATTGGAACTGGGAATGAAAATGAACTCTTAATTTTAATAATCTCCTTACACTGTTGTGCATTGTTCTGAGTCACCAAAATATGCAGAGCTTCTGAACAATCTGACACTTTGCTTTGCATTTCATGCTATATTTTAAGAAATACGTATCATATATCACTGGTTAATGGTTTCTGTGGGAGGAGATGAGTAATTAAGGACTTGTGAAATTGGGGCAGGGTACGTTTTTATAACTGATAACATAAGCTCACAGGATGGCTGCAGTTCAACAAAGGGCTTAGTTTGCTCTGTTCTATAAATAAGCACAGGAAATTAGATTAAAATTTTAAAATTAGATTGCTAAGATTTTCAAAAGTGACCATAGGATCTGTGTGTCTTGCTGTGGGACCCCCACTATGAAGTACTATTCAGAATCCTCATGTTTGACTCCTTTTGAAAATATTTTCGTTTTAGAAAGATTTTATTTCTTCAGCCTTAAAAAAAAAATAAAGTAACACATTTTTGAGAAGGATTTAGCTAGACTTGGGAAAAAAAACAAAGACCAAGCAGGACTACTCTTGTAATTGAATTGTCTTGTTCAACATGCTATATATAGCACATTATGGGATATAAATTTTCTTTATAAGAGTGAATTGCCGTCACTCAAACCCTTCTGTATGGGTTTTTTAGTGTAAAGTGTTTATTTGTAATATTAATAGGCAGAAATTAATCCTTACAGTTTCTCCTTCTTCGCTATTGCTTTGAAGTTTCATTTAGAAATTTAATGAATGTTTAAGTTTCCTTGGTTTTCTTTCCCAAACATTGGTAGAATATGAGACAATGCCATTTACAGTCTTGGAGAATTTATCTGGGTTTTGTAAATAAACCAGTTATATTGGTTAGGGCTTAGATACTTGAGTTTCAGGCAGAGGAGGGAGGAATGGAGACATTTTTCCTCCTCTGATGTTTAAAAAGGTGTCTGATATCTGACAGCATCAGACAATCCACTCCATACAGCTAACACACTAAAACAGGCTTGTAACTACTGTTTATGACTATGTTGTGAGATTCAAGGGTACTCTCCAAAGCCCTTGGAAAGCTCAAACTGTATTTGGATTTGGTGTTGCTATGGAACCTGAGCACTCCACTCCATCTGGCCACTGTTTGGTTTCCAACAGAAGTGGAGGCTGAGAAAGACACTGGTGTGGACGATGCCAGCAACATGAAAATTTTCAAAGTACACTTTACCTTGACGTGTGGGCTATATTTACCATGACAGATCCAACTCTTAGGAAAGCCTGGAAAATGATCTATACACAGTTCTCTCTTTTGCAGAATGAGAGTTGGGAAGACCCTGGGCATGTATCTGTGTTACATTTTTAAAAGAGAATGAAACACGTGTGCAAGAGAATGAAACTTTATTCCCCTTTTCGTAAATTCTGTAGTATCTTTTCACTCAATACTATTTCATTGGTTTAGTTGTTTATGAAACAAAACAGTAAAACATAGTGCTGAGGCAGATATTTGCCCTAGTATGTGCTACACATCATAAATTAAAGGAAGTAACATAGTAGCAGATATAATGCAAAAACAAGAAAAAGGGTTGAATGCAAGGCTTGATTTTTCTGCTGCTGCTGTTTGAACCTTTCCTGCTGTCTTTACCACTTCAAAAGTAGGTCCTTACAGAACTTCTGTGCAGCACCTAAAACCTTATCTAGTACCCACGTTTGACCACTGTACAGGGAAAACAGCTACATGTACAAACATTTCATGGAAGAGGAATCTTAAAATTCTCATCAAGATTGCCAACTGCATAAAAATGGAGATTGTATATACCAGTCTCTATTCTCCACTCCTCCTCAACTTCCTTGAATTATAACCCTGTGTCAAAGGATTTGGGACCTCCAAACAAGAAAGATAAATGGACAATTATTGCAGTTTCAATTGGAAACAATTTAGAAGCCATCTGGCAAGTATGTTTTTGCTGTCCTGGTCATAGAGGGCAGGAACAAACAACATTTGTGTATAAATGTGAAGATTTTAATTTTTGTCAAAAAAAACCCAAACCAAAACAAAACAAAAACAACAGAAAAAAGATTAATAGAGGAAATGCTACAAGTCCTTGGAAACTGCCCTTGCACTTCTAATCCACCACATGAAATCAGTCTGAGAGAAAATGTGAGGTTGGTTTGTCACTAAGAATAAAGTGTGGCCTGAACTGGCAACCCTTGCTAGATTCCTTTCTTTTCTTTCTCTCTTCGGTCCCTAGTAGACAGATCTACAAATTGCAAATTACAGTACCAAAATTAAATGTCCAAATAGCACCTGGCATGAGTCTGCATGTTGTCTAATTCTACTTCTGTGATGTTCCATGTAAAACTGTACTGATGGCACCATACACTGGCTAAGCCCACACAGCTACTCCTTCTGCCAGTCCTTCCATGTCTCACAGAGATCAAATTACACATCTTCCTTTTATATACGAAATTAATGTAGTGTTTGGAGGGAAAATGCTGTTTAAGATAATAGTTGAACTCTATTAACAGCTTTGAAAGAGGGAAGGAAATAGCAGAAAAAGCCACATTTACGTTGAAGACACTCACTGCTCAGAGGAAATGCAGGAAATGCAGCTCACAATGCTGTTCAGAGACGATTGTAATGATTTTGTGGGTATTTTGATGCAAGTGGAGATAAAGAATCAGAACAAATTCATTGTCTGGAGGAGGAACTGCACAACAGCAAATCTTTCTCCTCAGCTACTGAACCTTAAAACCAAAGTTCCTTTGTGTGTATCTACACCATAACTCATCCTATAGTACACCTACTGTATGTTAGGTATATATGCAGGATAGTTCAGTCAGTATTCTAAACTCTTCATGTAAAGCCTGTGTTTGCTATGTGTCTGTACAGCAGTTCCAATCTATGAGGCAAATAAGTAAGTAAAATTATGTCTTTAATTTGCTAAAACAGGTATTATGCAAAAAAATATATATTGTTTCTCAAGAACAGTAGACAACTGTTTTCTTAAACAATATACTAAGGTTTACATTCCCAAAGGGTTTTCCGGACTCAGGGCCAGAAAGCAAGTAAAGTGTTGTATTGTAAGTTAAAATGGAAGTATTTTTTATGTTATTAAAAAAATAATGGAATGAAATATTTTGTCTTGTGTCACTTCTCAGATTTGGACATAAAGGCACAAAAAAGTCTAATTTTTATTAGCACGCAATAAAAAAAGTTACCATTTGTGGTGAACTTTTCACAGAAAGAAAATAATTTGGAAATGGTGCAACTAATTATAATTTAGGTCCAGTAGATGAAGAAGAAATAAGACAAATGCAGAAACTATTACATTCAACGATGCGTCAAATGCCATCATCTCTTATTGTTGACTCAGTTACCGTTGACATCTATGGAAATTGGTTCAGCATCTCCCGCGTGCTGAACTCCAAGAAGATAGAGAACAGGCAGTCAACGGAAGAAAGAAGAGATATTAATTGACAAAGTAGCTCTGCCAAAATATTATTTTGTTGACTTTTAATTTGGAAAAAAGGGATAACTTACTCTCAGTGGAAAGCACAGTGATGAACCTACACAGAAAAGAAAGAGGTCATTAAAAGGACACATCTAGATGCTATAAACTCTTACATCTTTGCTGACTCTCCTGCAGCCTAATCTAGAGCTGGTGCTGTCTCCTCACAGGCAGGTGTGAGTTGAACTCCCAGGAGGTATAAATCACAGAAATCAAATCTCTCACTTCTACCCATTGTTATATTAAAAAATATGGATATAGGCAGGTGCACCTCCTACTGCCTCTGTGTTTATGTGTGACGCACAGTTGTCACTGGATGTTTGGAGATCCTGGTGCCTGTTGGCTGAAATGCACCTTTCAGGAGACATGGGTGATAGGATGGGTGCTTAATAAACCCCAAGTTCTCTGAGACACAAGCTGGACATTGTCATGCTCTGCTCTCCCAAAGGTGCTATACTTTGGGATATGCATAGTACCAGACTAACATATAAGAAATTTGCAGTAGTAATAACATTATTGGTAGAGAACAAGGTGCCATCCATATTCCATTCCGTTGAAATTTTGGATCATTCCCTTGGATTTAGGTGCTGAAATACTTTTTTGAACATATTCATAGAGCCTGATTGTTTCTGTTTGAGAACTAATCATATTTATCTTACTTATTATTTAGTATTTTTTTGTGAATATAAAGTTAAAAAAAAGTTCTCGGTTAAGTGTTCCTAGGAAACTACTAATTTCTACATATCTGCTTTGTGGCCCCATATAATAACTATGAAATTTTTCCAGTAAATGCTGCCCCAAGGTTCCAGAGAAGAGGAAACTCTGCTACACATTTCAGCAAATAAGTAATCTAAGGCGCAGGAAGAAGGAGAGTGCAGTAATTTATACAGGGCTCTACTTCCTTTACACAATAGAAATTAGTTATTTTTGTTAGTTATTGGCTAGTTGTTAGTATTGGTTAGTTAGTCCCCCGGGGGGAGGGGCCCTGGAGGTGAGTTTGGATTCATTAACTAATACACAGATTCAAGATGTGGTGTTAAATGAAATTGGAATATAAATGAAATAAGCAATCCAGAATAACATATATACCATATAAAGATGGCTGAATAAGATACTATCAGAGTTCAAACAAATATATTTTGTTATAGTTTTTAATTTCGCTCACAAAATAATAAACACTAGTTTTTTTCTTATTCACCTTTCTTTCTGGTAGGTGATAAAGGCACCATCCAAGAGAGAAATCTGTAGTGTCAGCCCTTTCCCATTTGCCCAGAAGGCTTTACTCAAACCAAAAATAAAGTGGTTAAATAAAAAGCAAAAAGGTTTGGAACTGTTAATGGTAGCAACTATAAACTTTGGAAGTACAAACTATTTCCACATTAGTCCTATCTATCGCAGTCTTTTTTTGTGGAGGTTCCCCCCCCCGGGGGGAGGGGCCCTGGAGTGAAAGCATGGTCTGGGCATGGGGTTTCCTGCTCCCTGATGCTATTGTACCTAAGTCCTGTTCCTCAAATTTTTGTTCGTACACACAAGATACACTTGCTGTTCTCCATTACAAATTAGCAAAACTTTCTTTTCTTAACTGTATTTATTTTACTGGATGGTGAACAAACTATCAGTTGTACGTTGTGTTTCTTATAAGATTTCTTAAATTTCAGCCAATTATTAAAATAACATTAATCAATTTTTTTTAAGAAGTGAAACTTTTTCAGGTTACACTGTCTCTGTATAAGCTGTCATTTCAGCTAACATCACTAACAGTGTATTCTTCCTGCACTATAATTGTTTTAGGCTTGACTGTTTTCTCATTGCATGCAGCTACCCTTGCTTATTAGAAATAATATGTGCTGTACTTAGATATAAACCTATGCATATAATACTTTATTAGAAATATTTAATTTAGAATTAGTTAAGTGATGGCTAGGTAAAAAGAAATGTCTGGATTTATTATTTATCAAATAAAACCACCATAGAAATATATGCTTTTGTGATTATTCCACATTTAAAATTGAATGATTACTTTCTTTCTAACTATCATTATTTCAAGAGCATTTTGTGATTCCTGTTCTGGTACTACAGATTTTTTCCCTAGAAGACTTAGCAAGATTTGTATCTAGCGTAAGATTTTGTTGTTACTAGTAGGTTGAGTGATCAGCAGCCAGACATTGGACCAGTATCTCATTTCCTGTCTTCTGCAGGTGTCTATTGACATATAGGAAGCAATTTCTTCCCGGCAGTCAAATTATTTTACTTGGTTTGGATGGACAATATCCTTGACGCTGACATGAATCAATAAGGACACAATTCATTTTATGTTCATGAAGCTGAGGTGGTCATCACAGTGAACTGTTTATTATGCATTACCACTTACACCTAAATGTGAGAGAGGAGAGCCAATGTCTTGTAGTTTCAGATTCCAAGCTATGTAACAATCTTGGACTCCTGGTTCCAAGAACCTAAGGATCATAAATCTTGCATGCAAAATATCATGCTAGTGTTTTCAGGGCATAATACCTGTTTAAACTGACATATATTAAATAAACATGTAGACATTGTTAGAGGTTTTGGTATAATAAATCTTAAGACCCTTTTGTTCATGTTTTAGTAAGTTACCTTTTCATTTAGGCTGAAGTTTCTTTACCATCAATTTAATTTATTGCTTAGTTTTCTCTCATTTTAATGTGCTACATATACATTTTCTCTAGTATCTTACCTTTAAATCAATTTGTTGCTTCCAAAGTAGTTATGTCATCTTACCTTAGTTTCTACAATATGTCTACCTGAGACTGTAATAGCGAAATAATTTCCTTTTTTTGTTCTTTAGTTTTATATCTATTGGAAACATTTTCTCTCGCTTCTTAGCATCTAGGGGCTTCTAATCAAGTCCCCTTAAACTGTTGTGTCCTTCAGTTTTAATTGCTTGACTTGGTTAGCTTTACCTTGAAGACTTTCAATTCTCATTGGCTTTTCAACATATAAATTAAATGTTTCACCTCAAATTTCACTGAACATAGATGCTTTCAATACCTTTACTCATTATCTGTTAAGTATGTTCATTAATCAACATTTCCTATTTTAAATAAAAATGTATTATTCTGACACTTGTGATTATGGTCTCCTAGCAACTTTCTTGAACCTATCCTTTTCATTTCAATGGTCTAAGGCCAGAAAGGAATGAAGATAACCCTAATTCTGTATGTGGTTTAATACTTTTCTCCATGTGGTATAACTTTAATTTGTTAAAGGAGCTGATATCTGTAATTTCATTGGACTAATGATAAAGTACAGTATTAAACTTCAATTCTACATGTCAGTGTAACCTATATCACAGAAAGAAAAATCTTTTCCCACATATTCACTTAGAGCCTGCAGTTAGCAGGCTGATTGTTTTTCACACAGAAAACTCCAGCAAGGCATCTTAAAGGAAAAACTTAATTCAGTAGGTCTTTTCAATACCTCAGTAAGAATCAACTTTTTTTTTTTTTTTTCATTTTACATGCTGCTCTCCTCAATCCAAGTGGCTGCATGAGGTAAATTTTCTTGTCCCCAGTTGCAAAGTGCCTTCCCGTTTTTCAAGTCCTCCTTAAGCTTTTCTCTGAAATTACTTCCTCTTCTTTTTATTTCTGTCCATATGTCTATAGTTTTTTCTCCTGGAACATATTTTCATGTGTTGTCACAGCTCATTCTTACAAAATTGTGTAAACTCTTCTCCTTAGGTGCCTGATCTTACAATCTCTGGCACCCTGGGGGACAGCTGCACTGCTTTCAGAACAGGGAAGTTGGTAATTCTACAAGAGTAGATCTTAAAAATAATAGTTCATAAACCACCATATATGTTTATATATGTATAAACTTACATATGAAAAAACCCATTCTTCCTTGCTATCAGGGTGCAATTTCTCATTTTTCACCACACTTGAATTTAGGACTGAACAGATCTGTTTGTGCTGGTTGGCACTTACTCCATAGCTCCATCTTCACAGATACACAAGGAAAGCATGACTAATGACATCATCAGTGTTCATCCTTTCTCTGTAAACCAAAGCTGTGAAATTAAGTATCTGATCCTGTTCTTGAATTTAAATTTGCTAGTCATCCATATTGTTTACAATACAATTTAATATAGACATGCAAGATAAATTCTGTAGATCTTTGAAGGAGTAAGAGCTGGCAAATGCTCAGGGTTTTGTATGGGCTCAAGCTTGTGTTTTTATAAACTGCATAGGGCAAATACAGGTAGCTTGAGTGCACTGTCCTCTAGGAGGTATGGCAAATTCAGTTATTCTTTGCTGACACACAGTCAACATCGTGGTCCTGTGCGGTTTGGAGCCAGAAATAAATTTGGAAAAAAAGAGCCTAGGAGACAGGCTTAAATCTCATCTAGGCTTTGCCTCATTATCAGGGCATCAGGCTCAGGTAGCCTGGGTTTGTGAAAGGCAGGTCCTGCTTGACCTCGTCCTACCTGCTGATGCAGCCGCACCTCGAGTCCTGTGTGCAGTTTTGGGTGCTATGATGTAAGAAAGACATTAAGCTGTTAGAGAGTGTCCAAAGGAGGGCAACAAAGATGGTGAAGGGCCTTGAGGAGCAGCTGAGGTCACTTGGTCTGTTCAGCCTGGGGAGGATGACACTGAAGGGAGAGTTAAGGGACAGGCACCAATCTCTTCTCTCTGGTGACAAGTGACAGCTGCCTGAACATGAGGCAGCAGTGTGCCTGGTTGACCAAGAAGGCCAATGGCATCCTGGCTTGTAGCAGCATGAGTGTGGCCAGGAGGACTCAGGCAGTGATTGCACCCCTGTATTTGGAACTGGTGAAACCACACCTCAAGTCCCGTGTTTGGTTTTGGGCCATTCACTACAAAAAAGACATTGAGGTGCTGGAGCGAGTCCAGAGAAGGGTAACAGGGCTGGTGAGGGGTCTGGAGCACAACTCTTATGAGGAGCAGTGGAGGAAGCTGGGATTGTTTAGCCTGAGGAATAGGAAGCTCAGGGGGCACCTTTTTGCTCTCTACAACTCCCGGAAAGGAAGCTGTGGCGAGGTCAGGGGCGTTGGTGGTTTCTTCTCCTGAACAAGTGATAGGATAAGAGGAGCTGGCCTCATGTTCCTCACACCCCCCTCACAGACACCAGGAGAGGTTCAGATTGCATATTAGGAAAAATTTCTTTATGGAAAAGGTTGTCAAGCATTGGAACAGGCAGCCCAGGGAAGTGGTTGAATCATCCTGGAGGTATAAAAAAGACCTGTAAATGTGGTACTTGGGCACATGGTTTGCTGGTGGACTTGACAGTGGCAGGGCAAGGGTTGGATTTGATGATCTTAGAGGTCTTTTACAAATTAAATGATTCTCTGATTCTGTGATTCTAGACTGGATCTTGCTGGTTTTAGCTCACTGATTCACATGTTTGGAGAAATATTCTCCATGCCGTATTAAGAATAGTAGTCATGCAGAAAACAAAATGGGAAATAGAAGACTTAGAGCAAGTATAGAACATTTACCTGCAGACTTAATCTGTGCATTTTGCTACTATCAGCTTCTTCTCTAAAGGCTAAATTCAACCCCACCTTGGAGATATCAGTAAAATTAATTCTTCCTACTGGAAAAAAAATTCTTTCTGGTTCCTGCTGCTTGCCAGCTACTATTCTGGTTTCTCTGCTTCAAATATTCTCCATACATTTTCACTTTTATCTCAATGTATTCCTTTGTCTCCTTTCCCTCCTTCAGTTATCAGAATTAAATTTTGTATCTCCATAAGTCAATGCAGTAGAAATACAGTAGGGTGGATTCTATATGCTATACAGAATAGAATTAGACAGAATTGCATACACTTGCAAGAAGCAGTTTTTAGGTCCATCCTTTATTTCTGGCTCATTGTGAAAAAACAGAATTGAATTAACCAGTTAATTACTGGTTCTTATAAAAGTAAACTCTAATTTAGGGTTGTTTTTTTTTTAAAAAAAAGGAAGAAAAAAGGCAAGTTTGTCAGATGATGAAAATTAGTGGCTGACTACTACGGGAAATTTCTATATTTTGAAGTATTAAACAAGAAGGAAAGAACTGAAGAAAGGAATGAAAAAAGCAAGAAAGAAGAAAGGAATGAGAAGAGAAAGAATGAAGATGGAGAGACAACTATGTAACCCAGTTATATTCTGTTTAACCTCAAAGGAAGATTTTTCTCTCCTGCAAGTTATTCACTTATGCACTTGCTATGAAATCAGCATTGTGACTAAGTTGATAGCCTGTACAGGGAAGGAAAGAATGGCAAGCTGATTACTTTACGGTTATTTCACAAAACTGATGAGACAGCAAATGATATTCAATCCTATTAAAAAGACTAAGCACAGCCTTTTTTCCACCCTTAAAAAAAAAAATTCCTACATTCCTTGTGCTGGGATTGGATGATATGATTCTACAATTCAGGGAGTCTGCAGAACATCTGCAATGAAATTGGTTTTCTGTGGAAAACTGATGAATCACTTACTGCCAATGACTGGAAGGAAAAGTACTTGTTTATGCCCTTATGTAATGAATTTTTATGAGGTGAAGTTTGTTGTTTATAAAAAATATACTTTCAGTTGCTGCAGATGTAAAATAATAGAATTCAGAATTTAGACCACCACATTACTGAAAAGGCAGTCACTAACAGAATATCATCTACTTAAAAAATGCCAAAAAGGGGCTTTTATTTCTGCAATAGAATTAAAATTCCCATCCATTCTATAAGGTCTTACAAGAGAAAAAAGAAAAAAACATGGATAATATTAACAGTAACCTTTTTTAACATATTTTAAAATAAAACTAATATTTTTACCAAAAAATACATGTTCTGCTTCAAAAGGTAGATCTAAAACATTGTGCTCATGAGCAGTTCCTGAGAAAGCAGGCAGCGTTTCTCTGTAATCATAGAAAATCAATTACGTGCTTTTTGTTGCATGTTCCCCAACAACCTCTTTAAAGCACGAGTTAAACTGATAGCTTAGGTGTAAGAACTGACCATTTCCTTGTGAAAAGCAACTTCTCACAATCATATGCATCTCAAGAGAGTCGTATGCCTGCAAATTAATTAGTGGAGCTAATTTTTAGAATTTACCAAAAAAACCTTTTATTCTTACATTCAGCAAGAGTTGAGTTTAATTGCTACAATCTTTTAATTTCTTTTAGCATCTTGAGACATTTCAGTAAAATATTTCACAGCTTGAATGCTATTTCTTTTTTGATCCTGACATGTATTTCCAGGAATAGCTGTAGGTGATTGGAAATGTGCAGATACCTATTCTTAATGACTAATGCATTTTGCATTTCTTCAGCAAAAGCTGTTTTACTGTGTATGTGAAAAGCTTCCAAGTACCATTTTCTTCATACTTCTGATCTCCATGTCTTGATATCTATATTGGTTCTGCAAGTATGGCTAATGCACCAGCTTTTCTTAGATCAATTTATATTTTTATGAAGATGCATTTTTGTGGCACTAAGCAATGATGCAATGAGCAATCTGCACTTCTTTGTGCCTTGCCACTCTACCTTTGAAACTGTTGCATGGTGACTGCTGTTGCTGCTATCAGTCACAGGGATTGTGAAAGGATGTAACAGAGGAGGCATGCTACAGGTCCATCTATACCTTCTGCAATGCCCAGGTTTGCTTAAACCCGGAGACAACCAGTCAAACACAACTGAACTGTTACCCTCTTTTCCTCAAGCCATGCAGTAGAAGCTGTGCCACTTGGCTAATTGCCCATCTCATGCTTGCATCCGGAGTATGCTCCGGCCATTCAAGCACTGCTTTTCGAGAAGAAATAGCACACACCACTTGGGACCATTTTGTCCTCTGTACATGGAATGAACAGCAGTGAGAGCGCACTTCCAGCATACAACAGGCCCTCTGAAATCGTCATGTTTACCCTGAAGCCACATTCCTCTAGAGCTCTGATTCCTGTGTCTAGCACCTGCCTCCAGTTTTGCCCTATTCTTATCCTTCTTTAATATGGAATAAATCAGGGATAGGTTGTTATTATTGGTCATGGAGATGTGAGAGCCATTATGAAAAGTATCCTGAAGCCATGGTCATCATTTGTTCTCTGTCTTTGAACCATGTGGCTTCATTAGGTGGAGTAATCCATAGGATCCACAATCTTTGGCAGCAGCCTGCATCAAAAGAGGCTGGAGTTAGAAGTTACAGTAAGTACTGCACACGCATCATAGAAGCTTTTATTAATTACAGAGAGACTGTTTCGTGGCTATAGTAGTCATTCATGAGGAACTTACCTATTTAACTACAAACAGACACAAAAGCATTTTAAGAAAAGCTTAATTAGCCCTGGGTCTGCATTATGCACACTGCTTCTTATGCCTTGTCATAAGCCATACATCTCTACCCAGATAATTGGCTCTCACATAGTACGCTCATAGTTGCTGTTGTGGTTTAATGCATCTGAAATTAAGATGAAGATCACGAGTGATAAACTGAGTATCAACATCCAGAATACCAAGCTCGTTGTCCCTTACTGCACCATGCACAACCATGACCAAAAACCTTATATCAAAACCGGGTAAAATAGGAGAGAATTCATTCAGAGTAACCATGTAACAGGCAGTAGACCTCAATTAAAACAGGACAAGTTTCAAAACCCTTTGCAAGTCTTCAGAGGTAATACACATTCCCATGTAAGAGTCAGTATTGCCACAGAAGCAATTTATAGTCTCCGCCTGCTGCAACAGGCACTCTCCTAGAGGCCTATCCCCAGGGAGTGCCCTGCCTCTAGGCAGTAAACCGTGATCCTTTCTGCACCCTGTCTTAAGGCCACAAAGGAGAACTAACTACAGAGAGCAGGAGAGCAATCTTGTTAGGGAATCAGGTACCTGAAGACTTCTACTGAACCTGTAAGCTGTGACTTTTTTTTCAATTGCGACAATCTATCTCCAAGGATTATCCTTGCCACAGTTATTGCATCGGGGTATCCTTGCCAATTGCACAATCTGGAGATGCTATCTTGGGTTATCTCCTTGGCACAGTGTGTCCTGAAGAACTTTTTAGGCAAAGGCTTTAACAAGACGGCACATCAGCTACTGGCAAGTGACTAAAAGCTAGGGAACGTGATAGGATGCTTTGGTCACATTAATGAAAGTTGGTAGTTCTTCAGTCAAGAAGTTAGACAGAAGATTGCAATGAATACAAAAAATGGCAGAAGAGAGAACTCAGCTTTTCCCCCTCTCCTGAGCTACTCCAATGTGCTATGATCATTTTCCATTACAGCTCTTCCAATACAGGCTAATGCAGAGCATTTACCAGACTGAAACCTTTTTTCCCCCTGCAATATATCCCTGAAAGTAGACAGATTTGAGACGAAGGGTAGCACACTGGCCAGCTTTATCATACCTAGCACCAGTTTGTCCTCTTAGGAGACCCAGGATCAGAGGTATGCAGCTAAGGATTAAAAACTGCCTATGGGACATAGAACTACCTGCACCTGCCATTGCACAAGTCTGCCTACACCCATTATCTGCATTTTGTATGCAATAAATAGACAGTTTGAGAAGTCTAAAACCCCAGGTGTGCTCTAGAGAACAGAAAAGATGACTTGTTGGCTTTAGCAGATGCTCTACAAGTATTCCTGTGTATGTTTGTGATTCGTCTGGGCCCAGCCTGAGAGGGATTCTGCCCACAAATGTCCTTTCCTTGAATGGTATCTATTTGGTCACCCTGCCAGGCTTGTGCCACCTCCTTGCTTTGGAAGTGGACTCCCCTGGAATGGCAGAAACTTAAGACCGTGGTAACAATTTAGGTGGATGTTTTTGATGTCAGCATGTAAAACTCTTGGGAAGTCGAAGGCAGGCAGCTGTAATCTATTTGACCAATTCTACTAAGAGCTCTTCCAGGGAATATGTAAAGGGTTGAGGCACCATTTTGAAACTGCTTCTGTTGTTTTGGTTGCACGCACTGTGACTTGCAGTAGCTCAGGCTACCATACTGTTGTTATTAAAAGCAAATTACCACCAGTTTTATCTATTGTGGCAATAAGCATGACCCTATCCTGTGCCCAGTCATGCCACAATATTCTCTTAGTATAAGCTGAGAAGACACAGCTTCCAAGCAAACACACAGTGAAGTGTAACAGCTATGACTAATCTGCCCAAAAGAAGAAATGTGAAAAAGATAATTTGCCTAAACCTAAAACCAAAGAAAGTTTTAAAGAGAGCTCTAAACTAGTTTCTCACTTTACATTTTAGTCTCATAAATGGCAAAGTATGAAGTCACCCACTGAGTAAGAAATAACCACCCTTCCAGAAAAACTCTTGAGAAAAAGGCAAACTTCAGAACCTCCTGTTAAAAAGTCTCATTTATTTGTCAACTTGGTTTTCATAAGAATGACACATCCCAGATAACAATTGTATTAGTATTCTCAAATAAGGACAATATAATAGATTGTATTTAGGAAATACATCTTTTGTCTTTCTTCACATTGTCTCTTTACTAATGCTGAGATCATCCTTGTCCATCATATATCACACTTAAGAAAAAAGTAAGTATTTCCAGGTAAGGCAGAAATCAGATACTATCCCTCTCATTTCTTTTACAGAAATTCCTGCTTTTAAGTCTTCTATAAAATTACTTATATAAAAACTCCCTTAGAACATAGAGAGTATGGAATGGTGACGGTTTGTGGAAGTAAGAATAAGCATTCTCTGACTCCTTTCATCTGAATGTCTCCTGAATCATACCTTGTGGCAACTGGTAATTCTCATTCAAATGAAGATATGAAAAGTTTACTAGTATGTTTATTAATGTAATTAGTCTCTATCATTTATGCATTCATTTTTTGATTTCTGATAATGAAAATGTTCATGTAGCACACAAAGTCAACAGAGCACAAAGAAAACTGGTAATACAAGGCTCTAACTCCTATCCAAGACTGAATAGAAGTTCTGGTCCTTTAGCTTCCTTAAATTCTAAGCATTTATCCTTTTCACTGATGCACTGTAACTATTCACAAGTACATTCTAATGATAGCTGAATACTAACCCCCTCTTGTTCGAAGATTAACATTCCAAAATAAATTTTATTCCCTCTACTGCAGGAAGCATGACCAGATGTAGCAGTCCTTAGTTAAAGCACAGTTTTAACCTGAAAAATATAACGTTAATGAGGACAAATTATCAAGGTAATTAATATGTAAAACTAATTATCCTTTGATTGGTCTAAAAATTATCTGATTTTTTTCCTGTAGTATCTTCAACTAAGACTCTTCTGCACCTTATAGATCACAAGACACAACAAAATAGAATTAAAACATTAAAAAAGTATATATTTAATTTTAAAGTGGTGTAAGGAAAATGCTGAATATTGATTTTGAAGCACTAAAAAGCTAAGCTGGTAGCAAGTAGTTTTTCAATATTCAAGTTGGAACCTTGGTCTCATTAATCTTAGCTGTGACTACAACTGAGCAAAGGTTTTACCATATGGTAGATTAAAAAAAAAAATCTGTATCTGACATAAACAACCATTCTTTTCCCAAACCACTCACTTCTGTGAGGTGCTTGGTACCTGCTTACTTGCATGGAAAATAAAAGAACTAAAGCCCCACCTTAAGTAACAAAAACTGCCACAAGACACAGACTTTACAAACTTTGTCAATGTTATGGGCTACAAACCCAACACAGTGATGAGGAGGTGCTACAGAAGTAGGCCAATGCTTTGGTATAATAAATCAGCATAAGTTAAGTATTAAAAGTTTAATTCCATAAAAAAACCCCAACAGTAAAGTGCAATACAGCACAGCCAGCAGAAAACAGCTGTACAACAGAGGTACTTGTGGCAGCCCAGAGTATTCCTCTGACCGTCCAGGGGGGTTTGGAGCCCCGCCAGGCAGTCTCGGAACTCGAGATGAAAGCCCAGAATTCTATGTTCGAGCCGTGTCCTTGGAGAAAGCTACCCACATTGAAGGAAGAAATACAAAACGGAAAGAAAATGTGTAATTAGCTTATCTTATCACTGGGTGAATGTAGGTTTTAGATTTATGGAGGTATGAGAGAAAAAAGCAAACATGGAGGGCAAAGGGCGGTGCCCCTTCCCCTTCTTTCTTCTCTCCCCTCCATCTTCTGCTGTGACGATGGTGATGGTTATTGGTGGAGGTAGCACTGTCATGTTAAGGAAAGGTAGAAATTAATTGGGAAAAATTGATGAAAAATAATATGTTGTAGAACTTGGTTGGTTTTCCTAAAAGAGATAAAAAGGTGAAGACGGCCTTCTTATGGGTCACTCCTGCGATGTATCTCGGCAGAGCTGGTCATGCTGTCGGCCAGCTCCAGACACTTTGAGATAAGAAAAAATAAACAACCTGAACACGAACTCGCAGGCATCTCCAATCTTTCTTGGCTCTGGCATGGGACTTTCTAAGATCAAGATATAGCCATAAAATATCTTAAAAACTCTCCGCCATAGGTACTTAGGAAATAGGTTTTGTATCAATAGTGTAACAGGGATGAAAAACAGAATACAAACTTTACCTGCAGGAAGCTGCAAGAGACAAAACAAACCCCAGGAAATTCATAGAGCTTATGCATATCAAACAGCAGGACAGAGGGAGGTGGAATGAAAAAGGAAGATAACATTCTTCATATATTCAGGAAAATGAAACATTTCTAAATAGGAAAGAAGCTAACTCCCATATAAGAAGGACATGACACCTAACAGAGGCCAACACAGAGAATCCTTGCTCTTTTGACAAAATATTGCTTTGACACTTCAAAGTAAATGAAGAGACCATAGCAAACAAAGGTCTGCTATGATTGTAAGCTACAAACACTGGATTTTGGATGCTGATGATGTTTCTGGAGACATTAGATCGCCTTGAAGTCAGGGTTGCTATTACATTTCTTTGGGAAAAGCTATTAAGTGACGTGGAAGGACAATTCATACAAAACCCCTTCAGGATCAAGAAGTGACTTCCGGATGCTCTCCAAATGACTTGTCAGTTTTGATACTCTAATAAAGAAGGATTTGCACCTGCTGGTACTAATTGCAACAGCAAATAACAGAAATATGGCAGGCTGCTAATAAACACATTTGACAGCAAATCATACTGCAGCACAGCATCCAGAAGCACTTGCTCTGAAAACGCTGTTGACTCACAGAACAGTAGCAGAATTAATTAAGTTTTTGACTGCCCACCCGCTAACTATATTTAATTACATCAGATGAAAGCACTGTGTGTCACTCTAAAGATCAAAACCTAGAATTTAAGATCTTCAAACAAATAGGCTGGTGGGTTGTTTTAATCAGAATGTAGAATGAAGAATGTAATAAACCATTTCACAAAAGTAGATCAAAGATACTCAATCAGCTGTTACCCTGATATTTTTGGGACTGACTATTGATGACTGCCAATCAAGAACAGAGCCACCATAAAGCTATTTACTCAATTTAACTGTGTATGTTTTTGACAATTTAAGATTCAAAAGAGGATGCAATGTATTTTTGTGTTAATGAGACTCTTCTGGATAAGACTTTCTGCTAAAAAAGGAATGCAACGAAAATGAAAAAAAAAAGTCTTATAAAACCAAGTTGAAGAGTAAATGGATAAATTGTTAGAACAATAAAAACATTGCAAAGCCAACTAAGAAAGCAAATAGTAAAAGCAAAAGCAGGAAATTACCTATTTTAATATGTTAACATGCACAAAACTGTGTTTGATCTTTTTCTGTGTAGAAGTGAACTCTGAGATTTGGCACCCGCCTTGACCACACCAAAAAAACAAGAGTGGCAATTCCTACAGACAGCATCTTGTGAGTAAATAGTTTTCTTCAGTGTCTCTGACTCAGAAGAATGTGAGTTACTCTGAACAGCTGCCACATTCCAATGGATGATGGGTCTCATCCCTCAGCTTTTGAGGAAGGCAACACATATGTAATTGAAGAGCAGAGACAGTTTGCCT
Organism: Platysteira castanea; assembly: GCA_013397175.1. NCBI lineage: Eukaryota > Metazoa > Chordata > Aves > Passeriformes > Platysteira > Platysteira castanea. Next base: position 261,156 of record VYXC01000683.1, read on the forward strand.
GAGAAAATTAGTTATCATCTCATGAAGGTCTAGAAAGTGCATTGTTTTGCTTACACCTTCTTTACACCCTTGGTTTTTTTAGTGTAATATCACAGTGGGAATTCAAATTTAAAATTATTCTTAGGCATGAAAAGATTGACTTTCCCACTAAATCCATCTACTAGCTAAGTTGGTAATGGCACTGTGTCTGGGTAAGTTAAAGATTGCTAAGGCGAAGTTTGCCAAGTGCCTTATTCAATTGGAATGTTCTAAAGTTGGCAAGTAAAAATTCTTATTGAATCTCCCGAGAATGTTGTTGTTTCTACCATGCACCACCCAGAGTAAATCCAACTACCTTCCCCTAACCTGCCAAGCAGGGTAGGGCATTATGGCACTGTTACCCAATAAAAATCTAAGACCAGTAAAAATATAAACTACAATAAATTAAAGAGTCTCCAAAACCATCTTGAAGTGGTCTGCTTCCAATAATTTCTGAATTCTTCCATAAATCTCTCCAATATATATCATGTCAGTATAAAACTTAATCTCATATCAGACATGCAGTTCTGTCATTTCAATTTTATGCTTCAGTGGCTGAAGACTGTGTACCTCTGAGCCACATTTAGGACATGTAAAATACATATCAAACAAAAAGTTACTTTTAATACAGTAGTAACAAAAAACATGTGGACAGCCTATGGTATGTGGCATGGTAGGCCATTCCCCACACAGTGAACATTCCCTGCAGTGAGTTGCTAATGTGTTTTCAGTATTGGAAAGACCTGCGATAGGCGAGCACCAAGAAGAAATTTTAAGTTTCAGTTTCTGTACATTAATGAGTGGTAGAAGATATATCAAAAATTCAGCAAAGCCATGCCATAAGAGCTCCCTGTTCATGTATTCAAATCCTACCTGACGAACACTTTGTGGCTTGCAAAAAACTGACCTAACTCCTAGAATGCGTTCTGTAAGTGTTGCAAATGTTCCTTTCTGAAGAAAAATCAGGAAATTTAAAAGTCCACAAAGCTTAAGAAGTCCAGATCCAAAACTAATATAGCTCTTAATTTTGCAGAAAGATTGCTGTTGACGATTGCTAAATAAATCATAACATCTTTCTTCCAACCATCTTCCACCAACAGTGAAAATAAGATACCATAACTTCTGGTGTTTGCTCAGAGGTTGGTATTTCTCTGTCTGAGATAAGTTATTCTTGTATTGAATATTGAGTATAGCCTGTCCCACAGTTGCATTCTTGGAATAGATAGTGAATTTCCATAATATAAGACATAAAAACGCTTTTACTTCTGGTTCGAAATGAGCCAACACCCCTGGTTTAAATCCATGAAAACAGTTGGTAAACTGGGACCACACTAGTTGTTCCAGGGCTTTGTTTAGTTCAAGAGCATCAAGTTGACTTATTCTGAGCACAGGATTCACACTCTTTTCATTTCCAATGCTGGAGGCCATTTCTTCACAAGAAAACTTTCTAGAAATAAAACACAAATATATTTTAGTATAATGGAATATTTCTGTTAAAGATAACAAAGTTATAATATACTATAATATAGCAGTAAACAACAAATAACAAAGTTCTCAAAATGCTCTATAAATATGTTTGTAATATGCCACAATTCCTTTCAAGAAGCTTTACACCAATGTAAAATTAGCATACATTTAAATTAGATTAAAATCTCATTCTCAAAAGAAATTATACTTGACTATTTCTCACAAACAGTTAACATTTGGTTATAGACAAGTGTTCAACATCATCTAGATATTTAGAAAAATCCACAGATTAATATACATACACGTATTAACATAAGTATATATATTTTTTTAAAAATATTGCAGGGCATAACTGTAATATTCAACTGAACCTTAAAATCAATCAGAAATAAGAATTGTAAGACTATATGGTGTTCTATGGAGAAATAGGGCAAATGAACATACTAACCAAAACTCTGGAAAAGAACAGTGGGGCAGACAAAGTGTTGCCATATGAACACTTCAACAGCTGCAGCTGAAAGCAAAACCTTAGAAATACTGACAAATTTAGGAACTACATAAAGATATGGATGAAAATTAACGTGGGAATGAACAAAACCTTCTCAAGGCAGTGAATTGTTTAGAGAAAAATCATATGAGATTAAAGAAATATTCAGCATTCAGACATAAATTATCATATAGTACTCCACTGAAGTCTGCACGTATTTTCTAGAGTGTTTTTGACAGGATTGTGGGATTGTGCTACTTGTCATATAACATTTCCAGGCAAGATGATTAATGTATACCAGCAACTTCAACAAATGTATACTTCTCTTGCTCAACCATTATAGAGAAAAATAATTTTCTTTTTAAATGGCTTCTTTTAAATGTTACTGCATCTGGAATTCTGTGACTGAGAAAATAAATGCAATAAATTGCAAAAGCAAAATACAGGTAACACCTCAATGCAAAATTGTGGGGTAACCAATTTTTGCTTCCTTTTGTCAAGAGAAAAACCTCCAAGTGATTCAGAAGTGATTTCAGATGGTATGCAACATATTTTACTTTCTAAACCAGATAAATTGCAAAACAGACCTGCAAGGAGTCCACAGCCTTGTGCAGAAAGTATAGGAGGTGGTGCCTCAAATTCTTATTTATAAGAGAAAAATCTTATAACACATACAAGGCTACTGTGAGTAAGAGATGCTTAGAGGGTCTTGGTAGGAATGGTTGTTAATGATGACAAGAATACTAAAAACAAAATCCTCCAAACGAACAACCATGTTTGCTGAAAGAGAAAACCCCAGAAGTTTTAAAACACGGTGTAAAACATCACCTGTAGGTTTCCTACTGTTTTCCATACTTATAATTGGTTATCACTGGAAGGAAATATGATTTTGTCCTTAGTGTAGGGTGTATAACAATAGTTTCCAATTAACTAAGACTGCTGCATGAGTAGAGCATACAATAGCTCCACTCAGTTTTTTTAAACTCCTCCTTCCTTATTAGCAGGCAAAACGCGGCTGAAGGTAGTGTAAGGCCCCCTCCTCTGGGCAAACAGCTATGGGGTTCATTGCACCAATCCACACTGGCTGGAAAAACCAGGATACAAAGGCTGTATATGCAAGCCTGTCTCACTCACACTTAGTCTTCTCTGTAGCAGGAACCAAAGCACAGGAAACATTTTCCAGTATGATCCAAATAAATTCCGTCCTCTAACTTATAATCAAAGGGTCAATTCAGCCCCTACTGGATTTTGCTGTATCACTCCAAAAACTCCAGAGGCAATGACTATCCACCCTCCTATCCATTATCTTTTCATTCCACCACCTTTTTAGGAACCAGAGCCTTTCATAACCATCTGCTCTGGAATCTGTCACTGGTTATTCACTCATAACCCCTAAATGTCTAATGTCTTCTTCACTTTCTCTTCTTCTCATTTCACTTTGCTCTACTCATTTCAGTGTTCTATACAATACCCAACACACAAAACATACTTTAAAAATGCTAAAGTTACTCAAAAGGGACATCTTATCAAACAACTTCCTTGATCCATCTACTAAGACTATTTTCCAGCATCATTTCAACCATCTCTTTCAACTGTTTTCCATTACAGCAGGTGCTATGAACAATTTCTGTTATAGGTTTCTCATAAATAAGGTAGACTAAATCTGCAGATTTTTCCCCTCATAGCCATATTATCTAAAGAAACCTGTGCAAGTGAAGAATGGGTCATCAAGAACTTTCTGAAGACAAAGGAAAACGTGTCAAATCCACAGGACTATGATGGATCATGAAATACATGAAGGCTGGGAGCCTGTATGACTGCATACCTGCTTTGAAAAAGAGGATGTGGGGATTCTGACTGGCAGCAAGCTGAACCCAAGCCACCAGTGCATCCTTGCAGCACATTAGGATGTGTATAGCCAGCAGACTGAAAAATGTGCATATTACCCTCCATTTGGCATTGGTGAGTCTACACCTGGGATACTAAGGCCACTTTTGCCTCTTTTCTATGAATAGTACAAAAGAAATGTCAACAAACTGAAAAGAGTCCTTTAACTAATACCATCAGAGAAGAGGATGAAGGAACTCAAGACTGTTTAGCCTGAAGGATAAGGAAGCTAAGAAGTGGTCTATGAGCAACTGACTACTACCTAAGGGTTGCAGAGAAGATTAAGTCAAAGTTTCCTGTGAGATGCAATGAAAGAAAGAGAGGCAACTGTGTGTTAAATTGTTACATGAGAAATTCCTACTGGACCCAAGGGAGCTGGAAAATTCTGTCTACAGGGACTGTGTCGTGGTTTAGTACAGCTTGGGTTTTAGTTAAGGAAAAACCCATCAGCTGTGGAAGTGATGTTTTTCCAAGGGGCTGCTTTAACTTCCTCCAGACCCAACAAACCAAACAACTGGTTAGTTTGAATATTGACAACTCTGTTGACCCACTTAAGAAAGCCGAACACACCTCTGTAAAAACACATTTAAGTACGAACAAGCCCGGGAAGCTATCTTATTTCCGAGCTTTGGGACAGGTAACTGGGGTGCCCATGTGGCCCAGCCTGTGCAGCCCGGTGGGCTGGGCCCTGCCCGCATGACCCGGCAGGGCCAGGCTGCGGCTCTGCTCTGCTAAACATCTCAGCCTTGGTGCAGTCTGCGTGGCCTGGCAAGGCTGGGCCACAGCCCCGCTCCATCACGGCCCAGCCGGGTCGGCCCCCAGCATGGTGGCACGAGGCCAGGCTGGCCAGGAGAAAACCACCCCAGAGCCGCAAACAGCCTCGGCCGAAACCGCCCGCGCCAAAGTGAGGCCGGGGCCACACAGCCGAACTTCATCCAGCTGCTGCCCGGCAGAGATCATGTGACCACCAGCGAGAGATAAGTTCCAGCTGCAAGGCTCAGGTAAGATTAACCCCTTCAGCGATGTAAGATTTTTCAGAACAGATGAAGCCTGCAGACATCAATCCTCTCCCAGGTCAGAGGAAAGGGAAAGGCAAAGGCAAATGAAGTCACCATGACAGAGACACCAAAGTCAGTGAAGAAGGAAGAGCTGAAACCCAGAGAAAGGAGAAAGAGGAGATGCTTCAAACCTGGAAGCTGAAATTCTTTTGTAAAGCTATGGTAATGGACTATGATACATCAAAGTGCCCCTTGTAAATTAATGAGGAAAGCATGGGGGAGGGGATGGAATGTTCAAACCGCAACCATGAGCAAAGGTACCTGTGCTGAAACAAGCAAATGTTTAAGTAGCTACAATCTAATGAGAAGCTTCAACAGAGAGAGATAGTGATGAAGACCCTTGCTCCCAGGGAAGAAGACCTCTGTTCCTAGAGATGAAGATGATCTCAGAGATAGATGAAGAGAACCTTTGCTTTTGAACAGCTTGTCCTTAAAATAGTACCCCATTAGCTAAGATTGAACCCTCGAAAACAGTTGTGGGGAAAGATGTAAGTCAAGGGAATGGACTTTCACATGTGAGCGGAGAACCACTCCAGGCGGCTGCCTTACTGTGACATTGAAGACATGAGAGGACTGTTTCTTGTGGAGAAGCCTCCATAGCACACCAAAAAGAGACTCCTCTCCCTAACTGAACTGAAGAAAGACTATTATAGAGGTGGTAAACTGACTGAAAATCCCAAGTGTTGTCCTTTTACGTTGTCAGTGGAGAAGAAAGAGAGGTGGGGGGAGGAGAAGTGTTCTGTGTGTCGGTAAAGGACACAATAAAGGAAACTGAGACCTGCTAGGTTTAGCAGAAAGAGGAAAATAGAGAGGCTTTATTTACATTTCTCATACTTTATAGGGTTCTCAATTTCACAAGGGATTGGAGGACATGTCACTTCCTCCTCAATCCCACTGGAGAAAAAGGATGCTCATCAAACTTTCTCTTATCACAAAAGGAATGAAAAACAGAAAATACAGTTAAGTAAACATTGGCTATTGTTTACATGAAAGTGTGCGAAAATCTGACTCCAAATATGTAAATTATCAGAAGGCTAAGAAGAACCAGGGTGACAGTTCTGAAGGTTTATTCTGACTGTTTTTTCTTTTAGTTCTGTTAATAAAGCTATCTTTATATTCTTTAAAGTTTTGAGCCTGCTTTGCTTTCTCCTAATTCTTATCTCACAGAAGGAAAATAAGTAAGTAATGGATTGCAAATAAAACTACAGACTGAAATCTCCATCCCTGAAATTTTTGAAACTTGACCAAATGATGCCTGAACCTACCTGTTTTAGCAATTAATTTACTCCCAATTTTCACAGGAGGGTAGACTAAATGTTGTAAAGATCTTCTCTGGGACTTGGAGCTTGAATTTCCAATTTCCTCACTGCAGAATTTAGTTGATTTGTGATAATACATTTTTTTTTCATGTCCATGACCCTATGCAGAACTGTATTTGAAGGAAATAACTTCAGTGAATCTGGGAATTTCAGAGTGCACTGGAACTTTGTATACAGAAAATGGGAACCACTTTTGAGACATCATGCCTAAGCAGCAGAACCACTGCTTGTTACCTCTTGAAATTTTGCAAAATCCAGCAAGTCTTAAAAAAATCAGAATCAACACCATATATACTGCTCAATGGTGTCATGTTTAATGTCTCAAAACTTCAAGCTGGGGTTAACCCATGACACTTCCTGAATTATCAGCTACCAAATTGATTCAACTTTTAGTCACGTTTATACAAACTATAAGGAAAAGGAAGAATACCAAACAACAATAACGATGCTGTCTTTTAAATTATGCTTGTAATATTGCTGTGTTAAAAAAACAAAAAAAACCCCCCAAACCAACAACAACAACAAACAAACCAACAAAAACCAACAACAACAACCCAACAAAAAAGCTAAAACCAATACAACAAAACCAATCTTCTTTTTGATGAACAATTAAGTATTCTCAATTCAAGCAATAAATCTGGGCATTGTTCTGAAATTCTTTCCTTCTAAGAACACTTAAAAGTTTTCCAACAGCCATGGCTGTTAACTGGATCCTGCAAGTTACCTAAAGATTATATCCATATCATTTTAATTTTAATGTGTAAGCACATTTCAGTGTGCTTAGTGTTCTGCTATCTGCTATGCTTTCTTCTGAACTGATTTAAGGATTTATTGCACTTATAGGGAAGATACTTACATTCCATAGGCAAATACTAAAAGGGACAATTTTTAAATCTGTTTTGTCCTATGAAAATATTTGCAAACGTCCTAACGATCTGAATAAGAGCAACTGTTTCTTTGAGAGAAGAGTCCTAAATTTTAATCTCGATTTTGCTATCATAGGAAATTTCCCTTTCAAAATTACTTCTATACAAAGACCTTTCAGAAATCTGTTGTTTTTCACAGACAGTAGTACTACAGAAGAAATAAATGAGAACTATAGTAGCTTAAAACCAGATAAAAACACATCCTGTAAGTGTTCCGACATTTACCTTGTACTTTTTTAAATGTTATTTTCGCATTCTGTATTTTGCTGAGCTACACAGAATATAGAGAATGTTGGTTTTACTCCATGTTTCTTCAATAAATTCTGTTTGTCAAATCCTTACTGTTTTAACTCTCTTATTTTAAGTTGCTTAAAACATAAGAACTCAGAATCATAGACCCAGTAATGAAAGGGACAGGTATCAATGTTCAGATATATAATAAACTTGATGTGTGATGAACCTTTTAGATAAATACTCTTTAAGGTAAAAGAGTAAAGACTGCTATTTGTAAGGTTCTCCCTTTATTTTATACTGTCAAAGACACTGCAAAAAAAAAAAAAAAAGAATTGTCTAACAGAAAAAAAAACACCACAAAAAACCCCTAAAATGGTCCTTTCTTGAATAACCTGTATTTTGTGTGTTTTGGTTTTTTTAATCAAACAAATTTTTGTACAATTAAAAAAAAAAATTGTATATCACAAGGGAAAAAGGAATTTCTCCTGGTATGTATTAGTGCTGTTATTGAGCATTGTAAAAATTATGAATGAATATATTTTATTTGGAAACATGTTATTGACAGAAATCTATCAATAGTAATGTGAGTATTGCCAACAGTTTGTCAATATTAATGCAATTATAATTAAGGGGATAACATGGATTTTAGCTATAATACCAAGTAACATCTCCTGCATTGCTGCTATCAATATAAGCATTATTACTGACCTGTTCTGGGACTATGAGTAGGAGATGTATTACCATCAGGGATATTTGTCAATGCATTCTGCCCACAAAAATTCTACATTTAAATTTACAGGTCTGTAAACTTTACCTGCAGAAATATACAAATCCAAGTAACCTCCTGAGTGCAATTTTTTCCACAGGGCTTTTCTATTGTGGATGAGTAATCAAGGGGTTTCTATCTCAGAGCTACTGCAATCACATTCCCTGATTTTCTAGCATAATCACTAGATGACAAATAGACATATAGCAGAAGCCTCAAAATAATTTTAAGTATGATTTTTCAAATAATTTTTTGAGAAACCAAATAAACATATATTTATTAAATTAAGAAAACAAATTTCTTCCTTGCTGTTTCAACTTAAAATTACATTTAGGATGCATAAGTAGCATATGCACTAACTTCTGAGTTTGATTTAATTCTTTTACACAATCTCCTCTGTGTAGCCAAAACATATAGTCTGAACACTGTATTTAGAGAGAGATGGAATGGACTACAAGAGACCACCAAATCCTAATGCGGTACAAACACAGGCTCAAGAATATACTGACAAGTGTTTAACTACCAAGAAGGCTAATTCCACAGTTTTCCCACATAGTTTGTTCCAGTGTTTTATGACCCTAATAATTACAAAGACTCTTTTTCTCACATTCAGTATAAAGCATCTTTAGTACAAATCAGGATGGTTTTCATTCCATAGCAGAAAACAGAACAATGAAGAAGAATTTCCATTTTACTGCACCTTCTCAAGGGCAAAAAGCAGCAAGGCATATGAGAGGACCAACTACCCACAGAAGATTTGCCAATCTAGACAATATCTGCTTTCCTACAACATGCCTGGTATGATCCTCTAGAAAAACCAAACCAAACCAAAAACCCAAACAAAATCCACAACAAACCAACAATTTTACTTTATTCCCAGCAGAAATTTACCTTAAGGTCTACTATGTCGTCATGTCTTTTTCTCTCGTTTTTCTCTCTGAATAATTATCTCCTGTTTTGGATTCACATATTTTCAATTTTTCATGTTAAATGCAGTGTTTCATACTTGCCTGCATTGTTTTTCATCTTGTTGATTTTAGACTTTCCAAACTCATCAAGAGTATTCTGGATTCAGATCTTATGTTTAAAACAAAGGAAAAAAGAAAACCCCAAACTTTCAACCTCTCTCCAGCTTGTATCATCAGTAACTTTTCTAAGTATGTGTTCTCTTCCATCATCTGACTCACTAATGCCTTTTCATCTTGACAGGGTACTATAGATAATTACTCTGTAAAGGCAATCTTTCAACTTGATGCTGATAACATCAACATCTAATGGAGACAATATTGATAATATGTTTCCCTAGTTTGCTCATGTAGGGAAGAAGACTTTATTAAAACCAAGCTGTATTGTACCTGAAGTTTTCTTATTAAACTTGTTACTCTTATTTAGAAGAGAAAAATATTGAGGTTTCTTACAAACAGGCCTCACCAAACCATACTGGCTGTTTTACAATCTCTCTTCTACACATCATTAGATACAAATTAATTGCTAAACTATTTACTCCTGAACCTTTATTTGGAATCAAAACTGACAGCTTCAATAATTCTCTTAACAGAAGAATAAAGAGGCACAAAACCAGATACACACAAACCCATTTTGCTAGCTATTTCCACCCTCTGGGATATTAAATAAATAAATAAAATCAGTGGTGCCTAATTCCTCAATCATTCTAGGATGAATTTTATTAGGATTTGCCACTTGAGCACATCTATATTAAGATTCCTTAGGCTATTCTTTCTGTGCTTTGGTTCCACTCTTATTTCCTGTCCAAGATTAATTTTATGAAAGTAGCAGGTCACAATATATCTCTTTTACAAAGTATGAAGGAAAGAATCAGTCTCTGAAAGTCTGTTACTTGTTCTCCTTTCTTATTTAATAAGAGATCTAGGTAATGGACTTAGCCCTTTGTGCCTCCTCTTACTCAGATTTTTGGACTCTTTCATTGATTCTTTTCTTGTGCTTTGTAAATTGAAACTTATTTTGTTCTTCAGAGTCATTGATTTTATTCTTACATTCCTATGCTATTCCCTTATATTCATCACTAATCATGTTGTATTATTTCTGCCTGGACAACTCTTTTAATTTCCAGGCCATGGAAGAATGCCTGATATAAAGTCAATCTTTTAACATTCGCTATTACTATTTTAGTTTATTATAAACTATCTCAACAGGAAGAAACAACAGGATATACATTAAAGGTATCAATTTTTCAGCCTTTTCAACAGACTAGATTCCGCCAAGTCCCAGCATTCAGATCAGTGGTCCAAGCATGGGGAAGCAGTATGTAGAGTGGGCATGCTAGAAATCATCTCCTCTCTGGAGATAACACTAATACACAGCTCCTTTTTCCTTCAGGTGCTACAATACATTTGGTATTGTGCATGCAGCGTTGCCATACTGGGTGTATGTTAGAGCAGAAGAGCAAGCCGTACCCTTGGTCTACTATGCCTCCTTTGATGTTCATAAAGTTAGGGTATCAAGAGAGAGCAATGAAAACTACCTTTCCACCCATTACAAGAATGCTGAGATGTTTTTTAATGTGAGGTGTTTTTCCTTTTTCTTTGTGAAAATGTATACCATTGAACTATTCTTTTTGGGCACTCTCAATAGCAGAGGATATTTCAGATGTCAATTTAAAATCACTAAATTTTAAAGATGAGAAATCAAGCTATATGAATTCAGTTAATTTTAAAACTTTCCTTTACACCAACTCTCATAACACAGAACATGGACCCCAGCTGCTGAAAGCCTCACGTCTTACCATTAGTTCTCATCTCTTTCTTGCTTATCAAGTGCAGAAAGAAATATCCTCAGATCAAAGTCTAATTGGGAGCCCCAACTGTGTTGTCTTTTAATCACTGTAAAATTAACTTATCACTATATTATTACCTCAAATAACCTTAAAAAAGATTGATTTTGTATTACTGTCTGGATTTCTACATACTTCAGACAAATATCTATCATTTTCTGAAGAACATAAATTGATTCTTTGACTGTTTGGAATAACTACTAACACTAATTGAAAAGTCAGCAACACACTGCAATCACAGAAACTATTATTTATTTCTTATATTCATGGGAGATAGGACTATTTCTCAAAATAGACAAATTCAAGGAAAACACTGAATGACTGTGTAACAAATCAATCTCATAGACAAAATTAAGAATTTTATTATGGAGGTTAAGTGAGCAACTAGTAATCCTAAATGCTACAGCTACATTTAAGGTCCAAAGATCACGAACAAGACAAAGAAACATTCAAATCACAGGTTGCTTTTCCAATTTTAATTCAGTATACTTAGATTCCATAAAATAAGATACAAGCTATTAGCCACTGCTGAATGCCTGAAGATAGCAAGGAAACATAACGATAGCTCATTGATTTATCTTCCGTAAACTACGTGCCAGAATCAAAATATTAGGGCTTCAAGTTACAAAATCAAAACCAGCTTAGAAGAGCCAGAATTGATACAACAGTAATGAAGAGCAGTAGGAAAGTGCTGGACTGTTAAGCTGTAAATCAGTCATTTCTGTCAGCATTTGATGGAAACTGAAAATCCCACATCAATGTAACACATCCCCTCGATGAATGCTAGCAACCAAGACTATTACTGGCCACTGCTAAAGATACTCTGAACGTTAAAAGCTTCTACTGACTTCAGACAAATTTGTCATCAGTCAGCTCTGTAAAAGAAAGATAATTAGATCCAAACAACCAGATCTGATAATTATCTCATAATTAATATTTAAAATACTACCTTTTAAAATTTCTGATGCTAAATTCAAGGCTATAAAACCTCAAAGTACATTTGTATTCCTTGTAGCATAGAAGCCAGAGACAGCATCATCCCACCAACTTTTTTGATATGGCCCTAATTTTCATTTATTGGAATAAACAAGATAAGCATGTAACAAGATAATGTTCAATCACTATTACTCTTAATCCCATATACTTTTTCTCTTCCTCCCCCATCTTATTTCCTCTTTTGTCATCCTGCTCCTTAGTACATCAAATTATAAATTCATCTCTAAAGGGACGTGTCAGTTTCACTTATAAATTCTCATTCTCTGTTACACTAAATGAAATCTAGCTATTGTTCCTTTTAAAGAAATCAATGATAAAACCCCAAAAGTGTAAAAAACAAAGCTGCAGTATAACTTGAAGACTTCCAAAAAACATGGTTAAAAATCCCTTGATCAAGATGCTGAGCAAAATACGTGCCTAATACACAATAGACTCTTTTTTCTTTGGAACTAGGTAATGGGAATTATTTGGAGAAGTGCCTTACCTTTACTGTTGATGAATTAAAATGGGGAAGAGAGATTTGGTTGAAGTAGTTGAACAGAGTGGCAACTGTGATGGTTAGCTGGGAAGAAACAGCTCCTTGCAAGGAAGAGGCAACATCTCTAACTAAACCACTATCAGGAGGTGTAAAAGCTAAGCAAAGTTAAGAATCCCTCGCGCTACAAATGTAGGTATCAACCGCTGATGTGATCAACAGATGACTGGGAGACTCTTATATTTGAAGACATTTTGGGTGTGATAAGGATATGAGGTTCTGGTAAAAGGATGGCTAAGTAATATTGCAACGCATAGTGTAGCAGTGAAAAGAATGCAAGCCGTAGTAAATGTGCCATTCTTTGTGTAAAGCAGGTGAAATATCACATGCTGGCATATGCAGCTCCATTTCAGAATGGTCCAGTGACAGAACATGAATGCACAGTTGTGAGCACAGTGTGGGCAGTTATAGTCATAACCCTTCCTTTGCTGGTTACTGTTGCTTTTCTGATAACTTGGTCTTACACCTCATGATATATGTAACATCTGCATTTCATTGTTTTAAGGGCACTGTATCTCACATCACCTTATTTGTCAAGCAGTGTCAATCCCAATTTTATGCATCTTTTTCATGCCACTCCTTACCTTCCCTCCATTCAGAACTACCTAAAAAACAAACAAAAAGTCATTTAACTTAAATTCTCATTTTACAGCTCTGTGTCTCTGTTCTGCTTCTGTCTGACCCATACGAATGGATCACCAGGTAAGTACGGAGATACCAGGATGAAGATTGAGAAGATACATACAATGGATTCAGAATCAGCATCTGCTCTATATACACTGATACAATTTACCACAGATGACAGAACACTGAAATTTTGCATTAAACACCTTATTCTTATCATTTGTGAAACACAGTCACTGCCCAGAATTTATTCCAACTTTCTTCCTTTTTACATACATATGCATACCAACTGCACAGTCATGAATATTCAGCGATATGCAAGTGTAACAATGCTGATCCAAGTACTGCACTGCAGGAACATAAGGTCCTTTAACCTTTTATTAGAAACACTTATTAGATGAGAATGGTAAAATCTGTTCTAAATGCATAACTAAGTCATAATTAACCCCTGTCCACATCTGTACCAAAAGGAGGACTCTATGTAAAAACAATGTTGTTACAGACTGTATATATTTATGATTTGCTAGAGTCAATAAAGCCCTGCATCAATAAAAAAGAAGAGCCTGTTCACTCTACGTTTTAAGTTTTGGCTTTGTATTATATGGCATAACTTATGAATGATGGATCTAATTATAATCAAGAACTCTCAGCTGGTGTAAGGATAAAGAACAGTACTTTACTTGACATATATGTCTCATTTTTCAGACTTGTGTTCTATAAAAACCTAAGGTAATGTAATTTTTCACAGCTACAGTTGCTGTCTCCTATTTTCCTTCTACTATGTATTCTGTCTTTATCTTACAGATTAGCACCAGGACTCATTTGAACTCCTGTTCAACTGTTTTTGCATGTTAAACTGGCAAAAGCGCAACCTATTTAAACCTATTTTTCTACACAAATAGGTCACCACAGAATCAGGTAAGATACATGCAGTACCACTAAAAAGAACAGGGTCAGAAAGAACTGGTAATCATGAAACCAGTTGCCTTTGAATCTCAGCATCATACTCTTACACCCACCACCAGTCAACAGCAAGACAGAAACTCAAGCCCTTCTTTTGACTTGAAAAACTGTTCTTTTTGTCTTCAAGCTCAACGTGCTGAATGTGCAAGCAAAACACCAGAACACTGCAAACATAAATAATGAAACTCTTAGCTGTCTTTAAAAAATTAAAAGAAGAAGAAGAGAATTATTCATACAAGTCCACTGTATGGACTTGTAACACTCAGACTTGCAAGAGAGAGGCTACCCTGTTTAAATAAGTAACACTATGCGATTCCTCCCTACTTTTAGCTTTTTTCATAGGACTGTACTTCGAAATGTTTGGCATACACAATGACTAATAGGGGTGCTGGGAAAATTAGATGTGCTCAGTGTCCTCAATCCTTGATCTTATTAATTGGTAATTATGGTAACTTTAAGCACACAAGGGAAGACTGATACACTTCCACCACACTTCTCAATACTGTAACTTCATTAGCATTTTAGAATCCACTGAATGGTTGCATACATATATTACAAGTAACAGTTTAGAAGAGGGATAATAATTTCCTTTCTAGGCAGCCTGAGTTGTATGGTCTTACAGCTTCTGAAACCCCTCTACAATTCCAATGTGAATTTCCCGTCATGATTTAGTTATGCCCTACAGTGTCATGGCATGGTATTAATTTCCTTTTCAGGAAAAGTTTTTCCTCCTTACCAAACCCCTCCTGTGATATCTTCTGTCTGCTTCTCTGCCTCCAGAACTAATATTATTTTTGAATACTATTATTCTAATGTATTTTTTCAAGTTTTCTTAGAATGTAAATTTTGATTAACTCCTTTCTTTTCTAACCCCACTCACAATATTAGCAAAAGCCAAGAGTGGAAGAACTGAGTGTCAGAGACAGGATCTTCAGAGACATTGTTCCCAGGCAGCTACTGATACAAACACAATGAATACTAGCAGTATTCAATTCAACTTCCTCCTAAAGGCCAAAAACCTCAAGTCCTCCCTTGCAGGAAAAGGAGGAAGTGCCCAGACCCAGTCAGAATCAACCTTGAATCTAGAGCTGCACCACTGTTGTGATTCCTCTTTCTTCCTATATTGTCTATGTCCTCTTTTTTACCCTACCTCAAAGTTCTTTATTTCTCTTAATTTTCACCCTTAATCTGAAAAATCTGGATTTAGTTTCGAAACTTTTGAAAAGAGTCTGAAATAAACTCAAACTTCCAAAGTTCTTGTATTCCACCTCCAAACCAAAAAATCCCTACCCCCATCTCTAAGAGAGGCATGTTACAAACAGACAGTGTCCTTTCCTAAAGGTTTTTGTAAAGTTTAGATGTGAACTGATGATGGTTGTAGTTGTAAGTCAGCTGTATGGGTGCAGGAACAATTTAGCTCTTGAAGAAGTTACAGAACAGAGAGCTTGCTACCTTCTCTGTGCATATACAGCACAATCGGACTAATGAGCCTGCATCTTTTTAGCACAACACATTGGCCATTTTTAAGATTTTTTTTTATTATTTACTGCTTTTAACTCTGCAGGGAGCGCTGTATAGCAGCCGATGTTGAGAGTATGCTTGTTAGTTAAAATGAGAGGAACAGAAAGGGTGTGACTCTCTTCAGTGGTCTGTGTGAAAAAGTATGTATGCTAATAGGTGTCAAAAGGAAAAAAGCCCAACCCTATGTCTAAAAAAAAAAAAAAAACCAGACCAAGAAAACCCAATAAAAACCTCAAAAGAGCATAAGTAGCCTGCTTGAAAACACCATACTGAAGTAAACTTCTGCAGTCCAAGAGAGGTAAGTTGTAGGGGCTGTCCTCATTAACTGCAGCAGCAATACAGTGAGTGAGTCCATTTCCATTTTAAGTTATAAACAACGTACTATCATTTGGGTTGAAAATTTAAGGCACCGCTTTCTGCATGCTCTGAAACACTGCATGAATTCAGATGTTTTTCCTAAACAGTTAACATTTGGGAACCAGACTTTGCTACAGAGAAATTTACATTAGGGTATTCCAGTGAAAGACTGATTTTAATTGACAAAATTATCATCTTCTAACTGCACACACTGCATTATCCACATCATTAATGGAGATGTTAAACAGGGCTGAACACAATATTAACCCCTGGGGTACAACAGTAGTTACCAGCTTCCAACTAGACTTCACACCACTGATTGCCATTCCCTGTGGTCCATCTGTTCTACACGTTTTATGCCGACCTCACTATTTGTTCACCCAGCCCATACTTCAGCAGCTTCTCCATGAGGATGTCACAGAAGACACTGCTGAAAGCCTTACTGATAAAAGTATCTACTGATCTCCCTCCCCTTGTCCATCAAGCCAGTCATTTCACTGTAGAAAATTATCAGGTTGGTCAAGAATGGCTTCCCCGTGGTGAATCTATGCTGACTACTCCTGATCACTTTCTTTAATGTGTCTCAGAAGGGTTTCCATGATTAGCTGCTCCATCACCTTCTGGGGGATCAAGGTAAAGCTGATCAGGCTGGAGTTCCCTGCGTAGAGATGCCAAAATGTATATGCAACTGTTTAGTCTCTTAAAATCTGTAAACACTAATGGCACCACAATCAAATTGTGGCATTTAGCCTCAGACCCAGACAGACAAGGCTGAATGTGCTCTTCCTGCCCTTTTGAAAACACAAGAAACACTGATATTCCTCCAGTCTACAGGCACTTCTCCCAGTTCCTCAATCTCCCAGTCCTATGTTTTTTGAGACTGTCCTTACAATGGTATCCGCCAGCTCCCTCAGCACTCATTGGTGCCTCCCAAGATCTTTATCTATGTCCTATTTATTTAAGTATTCTCTGACCTAAACCTCCTCCACCAAGTGTACATCTTCCCTGCTCTAGACTTTTCCCTGTGTTCCACAGTTCCTGAAGGTCTTTGCTAGTAGAGATGGAAGCAAAGGCGGCCTGCAGAACCTCAGCCTTTTCCACGTTCCTTGTCCATTCAGCCATGAGACAACATTTTCCCTCGTACTCTCCTGCTACTGGTATATTTACAGAAGCAATTCTTGTTGCCTTTGACATCTCTCACCAGATTCAACTCCAGGCAGTCTGACTTTCCTAATCACATGCATGCATGCTCAGACACTGTCTCTATACTGCTCCCAGGTTACTTGTTCCTGCACAATTACTTTTAATGTCTGAGTTTCCTGATGAGCTAGTTCCTTGTTCATCAATGCACAGCTTCTGGCATTTTAGCCTGACTTCAGAACTGTTGGGATGGACTGCTCTTGAGGTCTAAGGAGGTGATCCTTGAGTATCAAGACCTTTTGCTGCATCCCTCCAGGGCCTGACCCTGGGGGATTCTTCCAAGTAGATCCCTGAACAGGCCAGAGTCTGCTTTCCTGAAATCCAGGGCAATGATCTTACTTTCTTATTCTCAAACCATGCTCTCAGAGAAAGCCGGCACTAATATCACTACCTGACCGAATAAGAAATAGATTACATTAGTTTCTGTCAGAGACCATATAGCTTAGAGGAAACATTGCTAAACTGGCACAAACACAGTGAACTTCTTTATTGAAAAAGTTATTACCTAGAGAGTCTTAAAAAAGCCCTCTCTGCTCAAAAATCATTAAATACCTAAAAGGTTTAAGAAGCAAGATACCAAAAATGTAACATAGCTTATTCTTCAGTTAGACTGACATTAATCAAGAATGAATTTACTGGTAATATATGAAGAACATTTTTTATTAAATACAGTGCTATCCTTTAATTCAAAAGTTCATTCACATTTCTTCTTATTATCTTAATTACTATTATTGGAGCACACCATGCTTACAAGCTAATTCAATGAAACTGTATTTATGTCTAAAGCTTATCAGTTAGTGTTAGCTGGACACAATTTATTTGTTTCTTTATATCTTCTTGATTTCTGTTTTCACCAAATAAATGCAGGAATTCCACATGCAACAACAGTGCTAAGGAATTTTTTAAATTTTTGTCAGAGCAGGCCTTTATAACGAATAGAGAAATAAAACACACGGGTAATAAGGTACTTAAATTGTAATCTGAAATTGTTGACTGATTTTTTCTACTGTTTAATTTACTACTAATTTTCCTTCAAAAACTGTCCATCTTTTCCCTTCTTTTTTCCTCCCCCTCTTTTCTCTGAACTTCATGGTTTTGAAACTACTTTCAAATGTTTAAAAAAATAAGAAAAGGCATTCCCACTATCTCACATTTTCAACATGTAATTAAATGTTTTGGTTTTTTTCCCTGAAAAACCACGTGCTTCATTACTACATACAGATATATGTTAATACTGGATTCAGATATCACTCCCTACACTTGCATGATTTATATATTGAAGAGTCATTTACTTTACACCATATTCTTGGTATTGATACTGTGTAGCCATAAACATGTTTCCTTCTTCCTTGATATTCTCTAGGCAGCAGATTTTAGCCATTTTCAAGACTGTCACCTCAGAAGACTATAAAAGACTGTTAAACAGAGGAGATTAAATGTCTTTCTTGAATTATACCACAACATTTGATGTCAAAGAACAAACAAAGGTCCTTGGATTAGTAACAGTGTCAAAACTATCAGATATATACTACAGTATAAGAGACATATATGAGACATATAGTATTGTATAAGAGGTCTAAGATTAGCTAAGAGATATGTAAGCATGAGCTGCTTCAAATACATGTAAGTTCGCTACTATTACTTTACAGTTTTCAATATTTCTAAAAAAAGTAAAAGATATTTTGATATTCATGCATAGAGATACCTAATTTTAATTATTTACTTAATTAAAACAACATTAATGGGAACTGATTTTCTTCATTTGCTGAAAAGGATGTTCTTGACAAATAAAAACCCACAAGTTTGAACAAAGGTAAGCTGAGGAGTTAAAAGGATGTAAAAATAGAGGAAAAATGCTAAGCAGACTTATTAAATTGCCTTGGCATCAGATCAATGCAATTTCCCAATACTCTGTACTGAACAATACACATCTTCAATTCCTACTTTAAAAACTACAAATATATATACATAACACTGGGGTTTTTGAGATATTGATATATACACAAACTCTCACTACATAAAAAGGCCCAAACACCCCACCTCTTCCAGACTCTCCCCAAAAAATCCAGCCTAGTAGGCAAGAAAGAGAGTGTAATATAAGATCCTTGCAAAACTTTCACAGACAATAGCTTTAAACATATTCCACTTTCTAATCCACAGACTCTATCAAAACTTTATGATATGGAGAACACTATACAAATCATGGTAATTAAAAGTGTAAATCCGAAAATCCTAGAATCATCAAGATTGGAAGAGACCTTTAAGATCATCAAGTCCAACCATCAACACAGCACTAACTCCAAAAAAAGTATTCTTACTAACACCTAATGCCAGAGGCACTAGCAACCAAGGTAGACATTCCAGTACTGACATGATCATCTATTTCTGTACTAATTTCCAGAATTAACATATAAGTGTCAAATCCCTCCAGTACTCTTGACTATGTGCCCTACTGGTTTATTCAATTTCCATAAAAAATATTAAAAAAATAAAAAAACCCTTTTAATAAGCTAATTTATATATCTTAGAGATGTAAAATTAACTCCATAGCAAGTAACGGAAATTGATGACTTCATGCAGTATAAACAAACATTAAAAAAAAAAACAGACATGAATTTTTACTCCCCTAAATAGTTTATTTACTTCTCTAATTAAGTGCCAGCAATGACACTTTCACTTGTTTTGCTACAAATCACATCATTAAATAAACTATTCATGATGGACATTCAAGAACTGAAAAGCAAGCTGCTGCTGAGGAAGAGCTGCAGCAGAAAGATGAGAAAGAATCTGTATAAGAAAACACTGATAACACAGATCTTCAAAAAGAATAAAAATAGCATTAGTCTTAAAAAGAAAATTTATCAACAAATTTGCTAAACTGCATGTCAATAAAAGCTCCAAAAAGTCTGAGAGTAATTGACCAACTTCCAATAAAATCAAATGGCAAAGTATTTTGGACTCAAATTTTAGTACAAACTTCATCATTTAGTACAAACTTTAGTCATACTTCATCTTTGACCTTAGTGAATACCTCCCTCACATTTACAGGTGAAAGATCATACAAGAAACATACAGTGGTTTCCAGTATGGACTATGTCATAAGCAGAATTTGTCTCTCTGTCAAAACACATAGCCCATTCAGAATAAATCCACATTTCTTTTATGGTAAACCAATGGTTTGTTACTTATAGGCTGCACAAAATTAGATTAAAAGAAAGTGGAAAGGTGTCACCCTCACCTTTAGGTTTCTTTGCCACCTATAGTAAGCAGTCAGAGGAAAAACCCTTGAAACTTACACGTTTCATTCTCTCAACTAAAATCAGAATTCAGATGATAATACCCCTCTGACAGGGTATTATGCCCTTTCCTCTCCGCAGAGGTCGTCACCAGGCTCTGTCCTCCCTTACCGCAGGCTTGGGCCTAGCTGGAAAGCTCCCCGTCTCTGCACACTGCGGCACCAGGAGTCTCTGAATGCCACCGGGACTCACGGAACGGGGGCGACCGGGAAGTGAAGAAGGCCAAACACAAATTTTTACAAGCAGGCCCTGCGTGAACTCCGGAGCCTGACCCAGAGGGACTGCCCCGGCCTGCCGGGCCGCGGGAGGTGCCTGGATGGGCTGCGCCGAGACCACAGCCCCTGCAGCAGTCCCTGCCTGCCGCAGCCGCTCCATCTCGTCCCGCCCCGCGTCCCGACTAACCTGCGCCGCTGCCAGGTCCAGCCCTCCGCGACTCCGCGGGTCCGCTGGGCTCAGCCTCGAGACTCCCAGCGCAGGTCTGCGCGGACGCAGCCCCTTCGGGCGCTTGGCCCTCAGGCGGCCCCAGCAGCGGCTCATGCTCGCGAGGGCCGCCCGTGTGGGAGTGGAGGCTCCTAGCCTGGGGCGGCGCGGTCAGCGAGCAGCTTGGAGTCGAGGGCAGTCTGGGGTGGAGTCCATGGAGAGGCGGGAGGCCTATGAAGCGTTTACTGGCAGGGTTCACAGAGCTATGAGAGGAGAAACAAGCAGACTGGGGAAGGAGTTTGAAAACAGCCTAAAAGCACTTCAGGCAGTATTTCTCCAGCTGTTGCACTGTTTGGTACATGGTTGCTCGGTTAGTTTAGTGGCATCGGTGTCAGGTTTTCCCTCACGGGCTCGAAAGTGTTTTAGATGATTCAAAAGCTATTATTTAATTGTATTGTACAGTTCGTATACCCTAGGTGAGGCAAACTGCGTTGTGAAGTTGGCTATTACTGTTCTGGAAACCAAATTAAAGAGAACTCTATGTGAACAGGTTGGGGGGAATTGGCAATGTTTATTAAACATAAAAGATATTCAAATAGTGACTTATTTATTTCCAAACCATAACTATATTTAGTTTTGTCATATTCATGAACACAGATTCACGGGTGACATTAAGGGTTATAGTTCCTCAGATACCTTCCTGAGGTTATCTGTGCTGAGGAGGTTGTGTGGGCATTCCATAGGCACATATTGTTGGATTCTGTACTATTTTTTTTTTAATTCACGAGAAATTAGATAGCATTCTGGACTACCTCGGATGCCACAAAACAAAATGCAGGCTTTTATGAATATCAGTATCCTGAAAGAACAGTTTTGTTCAATATTTTCGTGTAGTTTNCCGCCAGTCGGGTCACAGCGGCAGCTGCCCAGAGCGGAGGGAGCACGGACCGCAGGGAGCGCCGGCCAGCGCCCGGCGCGGCTGCGCAGGAAGCGCTCCGGGAGACCGGGATGGCGCGCGGGAAGGGCTCCCCGCACGGCGGCCGTGGCAGGGCGGGCCGCGCGCTGTTTGACTGACAGCCCAAGCAGCAAATCAGCGGCCCGGGGTGAGGCAGAACAGCCAATGGTGGCGGCGGGGGGCGGGGCGGCTCCGGGGCCGGGGATGCCGGGTCNGATTCAAAAGCTATTATTTAATTGTATTGTACAGTTTGTACACCCTAGGTGAGGCAAACTGCGTTGTGAAGTTGGCTATTACTGTTCTGGAAACCAAATTAAAGAGAACTCTATGTGAACAGGTTGGGGGGAATTGGCAATGTTTATTAAACATAAAAGATATTCAAATAGTGACTTATTTATTTCCAAACCATAACTATATTTAGTTTTGTCATATTCATGAACACAGATTCACGGGTGACATTAAGGGTTATAGTTCCTCAGATACCTTCCTGAGGTTATCTGTGCTGAGGAGGTTGTGTGGGCATTCCATAGGCACATATTGTTGGATTCTGTACTATTTTTTTTTTAATTCACGAGAAATTAGATAGCATTCTGGACTACCTCGGATGCCACAAAACAAAATGCAGGCTTTTATGAATATCAGTATCCTGAAAGAACAGTTTTGTTCAATATTTTCGTGTAGTTTGTCACAATGATAAAGCAAAACAGATGCCTAACTTTGTTAATAATGAGTAATTCCTCTTTTAGAAGAACTGTTTGAAGTGAATAAAGCTAATTCACATGGCTGATTTCCCAAAATGGGGATTAGATCTTTTTGTACGAAAAGTGCATTTTAAGCAAAATGAGGTAACTATCTTTTCAGCTAGAAAGACTCTTGTTTCATAAAAGGACATTGTAGTGGAAAGCTTATGACCACTGATAAAGGAAAAACAATCACCCCCAAATCTTTAGATAGTCTACTATGTACACCAATGTATTTGGAGTAGTTTTTGCTTTGTTTTTAAAACAAAACCATGTAATAATTTATTTCTGCTGAGGGGTAGTTAACCATGAAATTAATTTATTATCATTATTTTATGATTGTATATTTGAATTAGAAACAAAATCACTTCCTTGTGTGGGGCACTGTGGAGAGCTTGTCATTCAAGATCCTGTGAAGTGAGACTTAGTGTCACATGGGCATAGCAGAGAAAGGCAGTAGAGGACCTACAGCTCAAGAGTGAAGCAATGTGCTGTTTCTTGGTGGGGCTGAAACTGTGGCTGTCTCTGGGAGCCATGCTTTATAGGTGAACCCTTTGACCTGACACTGCAGAGGCAGCTGACTATCCATGTCCGACACAGGAGGTCTGAACAAAAGCTTGCGGAGCTAAGTTGTCAGTGCTTGGAATACTTACAGGCCATGTAACAGGAAGTATCATAGGGCGGTGCCGAACAAGTCTTACATGTAAAGTAACAGTTTCCACATGAGTTCTGGAAGCTGAGTTTCAGAATATTCCGTGAGTAACTCTTGATCAAGCCACCTTTTCTAGTTTATTCCAGTTGCTGAAATAAGCAGTAAACAGATAGGGGTACTTCATATCAAAAGTTTGTCATCATTTCTGCATTTCTGTACTCATGCTCACATTTCCTCCTGCTGTTACTTCTGCTCTGTTCATATGGAGATCATCTGGCCCTCATGCTGCTGAGAATTCTCTTTCTCTCCTCAGGCCTGGATGTGGACAAAGACAGAAAATTCATTGCTGAACAGGTTGGTTTTAAAGACTGGATAACATTATCTTTTTGGAAACTGGAAAAGAGCCTGCTTTCTTAAACTATACTACAGTGATGAAAAAGGGAGTTCTCAGGTATGGCCTCCAAAGAAATGGAGAGCAAACTAAGATTACCTTTCTCTTTGAAACACTTTAAACACCCCTTCCTCCATGCAAGCAGTACTTGAATTGTTGTGCTTTCCTGGTGGTTCAGTAATCAAAATGTTATTTGTAGTGTCTTTGTAGTAGGCTGCACAGATTGGGAATTTAGTCACTGCTGTTAATATTCTTCCTGAAGCAGAAAATCACAACTAAGGGACTGAAATATGAAGAAAGAGAGGGGGATGGAAGAAAAATGAAAAGCTAGAGCATACCTTTGTCCAAGGTTTTCATTTGTGTCTAACCTTCCCTGTCATTTCTATCCTTCTAATTCTTTCAGGATATGATAGAAAAATGTCCCCTCTGACTATAGAAAAGCACTCTCAAATTTCTGTGCCACTACTTGAAACATGGTGATGCTTTTAATGCAGACATTTTCCATGGCCTTAACTGCTCACAGGTCTGCACCAAACTAAAGTAGCCACTGTGAATACCTAGCAAGTACTGTTCATAAACATTTTTATAATGTTTGACCTTAAGAGTGACCTGAAGATTAATGGATATGTTGTATCAGTTTTAATGGGTCTCTTCTCCCTTGGATACACACATGTGACTCCCATTAGTCTTAATGGGAGTTATATGTGTGCCTAGAGGTTAGACAAGATCTCTAAAGGTGCTGTTATGCTCTCTTGTATTAACGATCTCATAATTGCTGAGGTGCTGCACCTTTGCATTGAAAGCAAACTAATTAAATTGGTCTAGTATAAGTTGGTATGCTAGCATACCTGGCACGTATGTGTGTTTTCCTGTGGGTCCCTCAGTACACAGAGGTAGAAGCCAAATTGAATGTGGAATTTAAATTTTACGTGTGACTTGACTTTCTTTGTAATTGTTCATTGTAATCCAAAATGAATTCATGAGTTTGATTCCTAAGAAAGATGATTATTCGTGTGAATACAGAGGAAGAAGCTGAATGTGGTGTTTTATTTTATCATTAAAGTGTGTACTGAGGAAAGGGACTGAATTGATTCTTATTTTGATGTTCCTAATCATGCACTTTGAAAAAAGAGAGTTAGGTCTAGAGGATTAACATGAAGCTTGATGTTGAATTTTAATTATGGCTTTGTTACTCATTTCTTCCAAGAACCTTTAGACAAAGCTCTTCACCTTTCTTTGATTTCCAGGTATGTGAAATATCTGCTTGCTTCTCAGTGTTGCAGACATAAATTAATATCTGTTCTGTGCTTTGAAATTTTAAGATTGGTATGTCTAATGTATTCTGCTGGCATTATCATGAAAGTACAGAAGGAGGGAAAAAAATCATAGTACTCACCTGATACAGCCCAGGAGAAGCTCTGATGATGATGCAGATCTGTTAAAAGAAGTGATTTTGTTCCACAGTTTGTGATACATAAAACAGTGTATTGGTGATGAAAAATTTTTGGTATTTTATATATATCTATTTTTTGGGCCAGGTTTTTCAGTGAAAGTGATTGTACAGTAGGCAAATTGACATTGTATAGACATTTGACATTTTTTTCAATCAAAATAACGATTAGAATTTGATGCTCAGTGTGGAAATTTGTGCGCTGTATTCCATGACTGTCAAAATCAACCATGATGTAGTTTTCTTTAAAAATACAAATTTGGGGAAAGAATGAATCTTCATATTTACATGCTGAAGGAGAAGAAGCGTTTATGTGCTAACCTTCACTTTTAAACTTGATTTATTGTTTTACTTTTTCTTTTTTCAGGTTAAGGTATTATATAAACTCAATTTCACAATTCAGTTTACTGTTTGAGAAGTAACAGATCCTGGGGCTTGTTTTGGGTTTTTTTTTTGTTTTGTTGGGAGTTTTTTTGATAATATAATTATTTTATTTTTGACCTTATGTGTTTCTTAGTTTCTAGTAGAAAGTATCAAATATCTACTGAGACTGTGATGGTAATGTCTTTAGCTCTGTAATTTAAAATACCTGGAAAAATCTTGTGAATGGTTTTGTAAATATATTTCCTTGGATTTGACTCCAATGTATAAAATACATGGATCAAAATTTTCTTCCTCTTGTAAATTTCCAACAGTAATTTCCTTGGGGTTTTTTAGTAATTTGTGATTAGTTCTCTAGTACTCTTTAAAGAAGAAATAATTAATCTTATTAGTGTTATATTTTAGGCTATGTAAGATATTGTTAAAGAAAGTTGAAAGTTAAAACAAACCTTAGCTTATCCATAAAAGAGAATGAACAGGTCTATTTTGTAACCATGGGAAACTGAATTTGCAAGATTTTAGGTGTGATTCTATTTACTTAAGGTTCTTTGACCTAAATTCTGCTTTGATGACATACTGTAAACTTCCAAAGACAGGAGTTGTGTCCTATGTATTTTTACAGTGTCAAGCACTTGCACTCTTATGAAGGAAACTTCTGTTGGGGTAAAATATACTCCAAGGTTTGCTAGTATCTATAGACCAATTTTCTAAGCAGAATAAGCAACATCATCAAAAAAGATTTTGGTTTTGGTTTGTTTGGTTTTTTTCATTTTCCAAAATTACTATGCATATATTATTTTTGTCAATATAATGGTTGACTGAGGTTTAGTAATTTATTCTGTCCCTCATATTTTAAGGGTGATCAAATACTGGAGCAGGTTTCCCAGATGGCTTATGGAGTCTCCATCCCTGGAGGTAATTAAAATTCAACGGGACACAGCTCTTAACAACCTGCTTTGAGTGAGCAGTTGGACAAGACCCCAGCCATTCCATGAGTCTATAAATTGTGTAGTTGACTTGTTGACACTTTTTCATTGTAGACCAGCTTTCAAATACCAGTTCAGATATTTCAAATGGAAATTGAGATAAGAATAAAGACTATTCAATCTTGAATTAAAAAGCACATAATCTTAAGCAGTTTACATAACATTACTGGCCATATGAAATGTAAGGCTAACAACTGAATATATAAAGTGCACTGTGCACAGTTTTTTCAGAATGGAAAGAGAGTACACAGTACCAGTATGAATGCTGCCTATTTTTTTAGCCTCCTTTGACATACTACCTAAGTAAATACTGCTGTAAATATTAATTGGGTTAATTATACATGATTAATTTTTATGTGTAAACTCTTGATTGCCTTACAAATGTCTTTTGTAGTAAGCATTCACAGTTCTGACGTGAATGAAATAGTAAGACCTTATAAAGAGAGTTTTTGTGTTAAATTTTAAATGAATCATGGAAATATTAGGTTCTTTACTGGAAAGTTAAGGTGTTGAAGCTAAGAACAAAAGTAGGGTATTGGGATTTTTTTGAGTTAAAGCCTGATTTTGAAAACTACTATTGAGTGGTTATAACATAATTTAGTTCTAAGTCTGATATATTGAGGGTCACTGTAGCCAGCTGTTTTACCTCAGTTCTTACCTGTAAAAAGGTAGCTGGGTGGGTAAACTAAAGTATGAGATTGCATTTTGTGCCTTAACTAAGAGTTGTAAGCTTTAGTGTTCTGAAAATGGGGATGGTTTAGGCATTGGCACTCTTGATTTTTGACTCTAGGTATTACTGAAACAGTGGAAGTGGAAAACAGATTTCTGATACCATCTCAGTAGTAATTCATCTGAACTTGCCCCAGGTGGAAAAGTGATTGGTGATATCATCTCAATAGCAATTTGTTTGCACTTGCCCCCGAGGCTCTTGAGGATCTTAGAACCTTGTCATTAGGTAGTATTCCATACAGCTGTGAATACCAAGTATACTAAAAATTACTGATTATGCCTATGGAATAGGTCTGGTACATTGTATATACCCAAATACTTTTCAGGATGATAATGAACTACTCTAGATTAATGATTCCTGTATGAAATTAAAAACAAAAAGATCAAAAAATATAACTGAACAACCTATTGTTGGTTTTGGTCACTTATACTTTTTATTACCTTTACTTTCACACTTCAAAGATGGTAGAAATGGGATGATTAAATTTGTTAGTGGTCTATGGAAAGACTGATTTGATATGCTTTCTCAGGCTTATGTTGAACCCAGGTATGAAAATTAGTAACTTAGCAGAAAAATGGTAGATGTCAGGGTGTGCATGGGAGTAGGTTAAAAAGGGCCAGAGCTTGTCTTATTATTTTGTATTTTTTATACAATACAGTGTAAACTCTGCATTCTTTTGTGAGTGAATAGTGTGTCCCATTCAGTTCATTCTGCAGCTAATGTCACAGAAGAATGCTGGAGGACTTCAGTGGTCTTTAACTCAATTTTCAGAAAACACGTAGCTGAGATAAATGGACTGATCTTATTCTGAGTGAAGGTAAGTAATGGATAAACAGGAGTATTTCTTGGGTTTTATAGGGTCGATATTAATAAAAATTTCATCACCCTTTACAAATTATGCTTATTTAAAATTAGAGATTATCACCAAACATTTCTTTGAAACATAATGAAAGAAAAATTTAAATTGACTGTTCATGTACTTAGATATGCAAAATCATCTGTGTTCTGCAGATGTCTAAAAGCAGAAGCAGAACTAGATCTGAGAGGAAACCTGTGTTGTATTCTGATATCAACAGCAACTTAGATCACATTGGTATCACATCAGTGTAATGTTTTAGAGCTTCTGCCAATTTGAAAATCAAATTGATGCTAGATTTGTATAGGAAAACACATTTGACTGACAGAAAAGGCTGTTATAGATGGTTGTGATGTTCTATGCTTGTATAACAAGGGTTTTGACTGACAGTTTAACAATAGTACACTTTCTACCCCATATATTCTAAATGATTATTATTACAATACAAAACATTTTTGCGCTTGCTGTATATAGATAACATGTACACTTTTTGTGTAATAACATTCAAGAAGAGAGGGTTTCTTTTATGTCTTAAAGATGATGACAATTAATGAAGGCTCCATCTGACACTTATAACCAGTGTCAAGGATTGCTATTGTGGTGCATGGTAATGTAAAAACTATCAGAGTACTTAGCTCCCGGTGAAGGATCAGCATAACTCGACACAAGCTATATGTTGGATGAAATAAATCTCCTCAGAGAGCAATAGAAGTAATTCTTAAACTGAAGACTACCCTTTCTGTTTTATAATCCCTCTTTTCAGCTTTGCAGTTCTTTGCATCACTGTAAAATGCAGTTTTAATCTAGAAAGTAACTGTGTAAAATGGTACCTATTAATGCAACAAATATGCTTTCTGTGCTTTGCAGTCAACATTTCTCTAAAATTAGATCTATGATTCTTCTTCAGAACAATAGCTAGAGATAAGGAATGTATACAATTTCTCTTATTTGGATCTCACTAATTTTGGGGAGACCATCCTTTAGTATTTATCCTTTTAATTTTAAAATTTTCATTTTGAATTCTTGGCTTACTTTGCAGCACTTTTCAGGTGTCTCCTACTTTGTGTAGGTTTTCACAAGCACAGGGGCAGTACAATGTGTCTGCATTATATTTGATGATAATAAAAATATCAACATTAAACTTCTCTGTAAACTTCAGTTTAGTGTTGCATGCAACTAAGGAAGAATGTATACTCTTTTATGAACCTCCAACAATGAAAAATAGAGAAAGAATTGAATGGAAAAAAATGGGGTCACATTGATCACACCACAGCTACCTCTTATCTTTTTGATTATCTAGATAAGGAAAACATGATAAATACAAAGATTGCTTTTAGAATATGTATTTCTTGTTTAAATTGGCTTACTGTTAAAGATATTTTTCTTAAATGGCTTTGTATTTGGTAAGGGAATTAGATTTTTTTTCACCTCATTATATATGATCAGTGGGATCTTGGTATCTCACATTTATTTAACAAGATTTTATTTTTCTGTGGAAGGACAAATTCAGTATATGCTTTATCCAACAATAGGATTATTTATTGGCTTGGGGCATTTATTATGATATTTCCTGCAAAGCACACTAGAAAGATCCTTAAACAATATTTGCCCCATTACTGGTGGTGCCATTTCAACTCTTTGTCAGTTTTAGATGTAATGCCAGTATTTCTCTAGCAGTGACTTATGATTTGAAGGAAGAGATAAAAGTAATTTGAGAAATAATATTATCCAGTTGGAAAACAATCCCTCAGAAAAATTGTAGTTTTATCAATATAGACTGCTAAATTTTAAAGTGAAGCCAACTAAAAAAAAATCCATGATGTGGAATTATATTGATCTTCACACAGCTCATTGTGATAATACAAACATCTGGTACTTAATTTGAGAGAGCATTAATGATAATCATCTATACAGGGGCCAACTTCTAGAGATTATTGAAGTATATGCTTTGCTGACCACTGGAGATGGTTGACTTTGCAAACTTAGAGTTCCAGTTTCTGGGCAAGTTGTGTTATACTGGTACAGAATTGTTCTCTACCTCCTCTCAGCTGGCAACATCTGTTTAACACAGCTTTTCTTTCCCTTACATCATACCCACCTTACTTTGTGTCCTGATTTTGCTCATTGTCCTTCATGAGCAAATACAGGTCTAAAACTGTCTCATCTTAGTTTCTTCCCCTTCTGATGTTTTTTTTTTCCCTCTGACCTTTTGTATCCTTGTTCCAGTAGCAGTTGTCTGTCTAATCTACCTAATTGTCTTTGGTCTTCCTTGCCTCTTTTATGCTTCTCTCATCTGTGAACTCTTCAGTGCTCAATTAGTGAAGGAACAAAAGGCACAGAAGGAAATGTTCCCTTGCTGTCTCTTCTTGTCTTTGGCATTGTAACAGCCTGGAACAGAGGCAACTACAAAGGGCTAGATTAGCTCCTTCATCTCCAGCTGGGAGAATACTCAGTAGGGATTTTTTTTTTTTTTTTTTAAAGAGGCTTTTGCTTTTGGAAGGAACTTTCTGCTGAGCATATGCAAAACATAAAGATTCACAACTTGTCCAAAGGTGAGAGGATTTCTGCAGGGTTCATGAAAGCATAGTACTGAGATAGGGCATTATGGGATGAACTATTTTAAACTTCTGCGTTAAATTGTGATGAGGTTTACTCTTTTAAGCAAAACACTTCCTCACTTTCAATAAGGACAAAGCATTTTCTTCCTATTTCATTTTTAAGTAAATGAAACATTTTTCTTGCTGTTCATATGTGTAATTCTTTCCCTTCTTTAACAAAAAGAAGTATAAGCTTAGATGAGCAAAGAAACATGCCAAAAAGCAAGGATTTGTTATTTGGGGAGCTGAAGTATTAGATTTTAGAATAGGTTAAAGTCTGATGTCTTAAAGCATTTACTGTGCAATGAACACCACTTACAAATATGTGTTAGGGAAACATACACATTCATCATGTTACCTTATTTTTCTAATTAAAAGGAAAAAATTAATCTCCTTAGCAGAGACATTTCCTCTCAGAATAAAGACCTGATTCTGGAGTCTCATAGACATTTAATTTGCAAGATAGCATAATGAAAATATGTTAATAGCTTTTTCAACAAGTTAATAGCTTTCAAGTTCATACTAATTAGTTTGTTAAAATATTCTAATGGTAAAATACTTTCTTTTTCCCCCCAGTAAAAGGTAAGAATGTAACACAGTTTTATAAGGAGTATCTTGCCAATAGTAAGGGTAGAATCAGTAGTATCGAAATTATTAGAAAAAAACAATTAGCTAATGAGTCTTGAAGGAAGCTGCCATAATTGTCATCAAAGATAACTTTCTGTCATTTTTACAGTGAAATATGAGAGTGTAGGAGTGGATCTTGCAGAGTTAAGTGAGCATTCCTGGGAACAAGGATGTGAAAGTAGACTTCTCACAGTGTCATGCTTGGTCCTGGATGTCCTGCATTCCTGACTACCTACAGTGGCAGCTGCAGGAAGGGTGAGTGGTACCCCATTGTCTGCCCATCCTTGGTGGCCAGACCACCATGAAATTTAAGGATACATCTTCATATTGAGAAGATAACCCATACCTCTCATTTTCCATATTATTTCTCTATTGTTAGAGTAGTGTAATTCTTTGTTCAATCAAAAGTAGTGAATGAACTTTCTCTTACCTGAACTTTCTTTTACCTTTTTTTTTTTTTTTTTTCTTTTGGGGCTGGGGGCAGGGAGAGAGTATTGTATATCTCCAACATTGTGGCACATCCAGCTTTTTGCTACCTCCCTCTTCCTCTGGTATCTTTTAATAGTATGCTTAGATCTCCTTAGGACTTTCTCATATACCTCTTATATCCTTATATATTCACTCTGAAGTACTTGGAATCCTATTGCATTTATTTATATCTTTGTCATGTTTTTTTGAAAACTTATGTAGTACCCTCAGCTTCATTTTGCTTTTTGTCATGTTTTTTTGAAAACTTATGTAGTACCCTCAGCTTCATTTTGCTTCTGTTGGCTAGGCAAAAAGCATCATGTGCTCTTACTTATTCCAAAGAATGCATGTGCTGAATGACCTGCTGGTTGTTGTCAAAGTGCATAACATCTAAAGTCTCTCTGTTCTACCGTCAGTCAGGGAATTAATAGAGATTATTCTCACTTTTCTATCCCCTGGACTGATTGACTTATTTACTTCTTCCTATTTACTGATTACTACAACAGCTGTAATATCTTTGGGAACTCGCATTCTCAAATTTAGTAGAACTAAGTCACTGTATTAAAATTTGAGGCAATACTCTCCTAAGATGATCTGGAGTTGGGGAATTTTACTTGAGGTAGTTTATTGTGAACAAACAAATTTCTGATAGCTCTTTTGAGTGTTAATAAGAAGAAAATGACAAGCAGTTAGACATACACTTATATGAACAACTGATCCTCCCTCTGGCCTGGTCCACTCAGGTCCAGAAGATTCCTAAAGCACTTGGATGACAACTTCATGGTGCAGCTACCAAGAGAGCCAACTAGAGAAATGGCCTCCTTGATTTGCTACTTGTTAACAAAGAGGGTCTTGTGAGTGGAGATTGGTGGCCATCTTGGCCAGAATGACCATGCAGTTGAGTTTAAAATCTCTGTTGACAGCAGGAAAAGTGCTGACAAAATGTCAAACTTGGACATGAGGAGAGCAGAGTTCAGGCTGCTCAGGGAACTAATTAGTAAGGTCCCCTTGGAAAATGCTTTTGCAGGTGCTGAAGTCCATCCTAAGGGTGCAGGAATAGGTAATTCCAAAATGTCAGAAGTCAAGCAGACAAGGCAGAAGGCCAGCTTGGCTAAGTGGGGATCTTCTTTTGGAGATACAGTAGAAAAAGAAGGCATATACTCAGTGGAAGCAAGGTCAGATGACATGGGAAGAGTACAGAGATGTTGATTGCTACTGTAGGGAGAAAATTTGTGTGGCCAAAGCTCGATCAGAGTTGAAGCTGGAGATAAATGTGGGGGACAGTCAAAACAGTTTTTTAAAATACATTAATGGCAAAAGTCCGTGCAGAAATTACATAGACCCATAAGAGGATGAGAATGGTCACCTTAAAACAGGGATATAGACAAGGTGGGGATGTTTATTGCTTTCTTTTCCTCTGTCTTCATCACCAATGGTGGACTAAAAGGGTCCCAGTAACCTGAGCTGGAGGACCATGACTGTGAGAATGATAAACTCCCAGGTGACCCTGAAATTGTGAGGGATCTGCTGTTCTAGCTGGATCCCCATACATCTATAGGGCCTGATGGGATTTGTCTGAGAATAGTTAAAGAGCTGGCTGATGTCATCATGAGGCCTCTCTTGGTGATTTTCAAATGGTCTTAGGAATCTGGAGAGGTCGCAGTTGACTGGAAGCTGGTAAACATTGTCCCAGTTTTTGAAAAGGCCAAGAAGAATGACCCTGGAAACTAGAGGCCTCTTAGCCTGAAGACTCACTTCAGTGCCTGATAAGGTTATGCAGAAGATTTTTCTGGCAGGTATTGCACAACACCTGAAAGACAATACAGTCCTTGGTCACGGGCCAGCGTGGGTTCATG
Source organism: Platysteira castanea (assembly GCA_013397175.1). NCBI lineage: Eukaryota > Metazoa > Chordata > Aves > Passeriformes > Platysteira > Platysteira castanea. Next base: position 294,731 of record VYXC01000683.1, read on the forward strand.
AGGGGAAGGTCCTGCTTTTCAAACCTGATTTCCTTTCATGACAAGGTAAGCCACCTACCTGGTCAAGGGAAGCCAATTGATGTAATCTTTTTAGATTTCTGTAAAGCTTTTGATACCATTTGTCACAGGATCCTTCTGGACAAATGTCCATCCCACAGCTGGATAAACACATCGTGGGATGTGTGAGCGGCTGGCTCATGGGTCAGGCGCAAAGGGTTGTAGTGAATGGGGTGACATTGGACTGGTGACCTGCCACTAGTGGGGTTCCACAGGGCTCCACCCTCAGCCCTGTGCTCTTCAACATCTTTATAAATGATTCAGACACAGGACTGGAAGGGATACTGAGCAAGTTCACAGATGATACAAAACTGGGAGGAGCTATTGGGTCCTTGAAGCCAGGGAGGCCATGCAGAGAGACCTTGACAAATCAGAGGGCTGAGCAATCACTAACCATATGAAGTTCAACAAGAGAAAGTGCTGGATTCTGCACCTGGGATGGGGCAACCCTGGATGGATGTGCAGACTGGGGAATGAGATGCTGCAGAGCAGCACTGTGGAAAGGGACCTGGGGGTCCTGATTGACGGCAAGTTGGATCTGAGCCAGCAGTGCCCTGGCAGCCAGGAGGGGCAAGCGTGTCCTGGGGTGCCTCAGGAACAGCATCACCAGCTGGGCAAGGGAGGGGATTGTTCTACTCTGCTCTGGGGCAACCTCACCTCAAGTCCTATGTGCAGTTTTGGGCACCACAATATAAAAAAAAAAACATTAAGCAATTAGAGAGTGCCCAAAAGAGGGCAATGAAGATGGTTAAAGGTCTTGAGGGGAAGCAGCATTTGAAGTCCTGACATTCTTATATTTTTAATTAGTGGTTCCTCTTTCTTACAGAACAGCTGTTAGGATTCCTAATTATGCAGTTAACTGTCCTTATTTGGAAAAATAAATTAAGACTTACATTTGGTTCAGAGTCTCTAGGAATATGAAGTTCTGGTCAACATGTGAATTTTCTTGGTAAAATTCCAGCTTTTTGTTCATTCAGACTTCTCTCAAATTGCCTGCTTTATTGTGACTAATGTAACACTTCAGAAAAAGTCCTTTGTCTGAACAGTGTCTCATTTTTACATTGGTTACAATTGGCTAGGTCACTTTGCTTTTATATTTTTATCCTGATAGTATTTTTATTTTGTTCCAGAAAATAGTTTTCTCTTTCCATACCTTTTGGAGTATTTGTCTTTCTGTTGATCATGATAAGGTTTCAGTATTCTTCCAGTCATTTAATCTTCAAGCCTAACTCCGTGTAGTTATTAGTTTCATATGAAATCTGATTTGGTCAAACATGGTACTGTTTTAGCTCATTTGTAGGAAATTTGTAAAATCCCATGTGGTATAGGACCTTGAGTTTTAAAATATTGATATAATAATTATTCATTATATACTTGAAACTATGTTGGTGTTTTGCAAAGGAGACGAAATCCTGTTCACGTGGGGAAAAGGATGGAGCTGTAGAAAATGGTAAATATTGTATTTTCACTGTGAGTTAGAAAAATAATTTGACTTCTTCCAGTCTTGGTGGCAGTCATGAGTTTATGGAAGGAGTTGAATGAGGCAAAGAAGTTTGTATAGCAAACAGGGTTAGAATTGTACAAGGAGCTAAAATTTGTCTTGGTAACCATCCAAAAGCTATACCCTAAAGGAAACCACGTTGTTAGTGTGTTACAGAACCTTTAACCTGTAGTTCAGTCTAAACTTTTAATAAAAGTAAGAAACCTTGCCCTTTTCCTCAGCTGTTCCTTGGGGCTACATTTTAAATATTTTCATTCTGTTTAGTTGGGTTTTTTTCAGTACATATTAACTTACAGAGGCATGCTTATTATGACAATTAGGAAGAAAGGGGTGATGAAATAATGTTGAAAGATTAGGAACGAATGAGAATAGTAAATCATGGTAAATACTAGAATTTTGAATGACTTTTAAAAATATTCTTTTCTTTTATTTTCAATTTATTTGTGAGTAAGAATATTTCAGGTCTGTATAAATGATCTAAATGATCAAAATACAATTTTGCTTCAAATAGCTGAATACTTTGAAAGAATAGTATGATGAGGTTGCTCAGTCCAATGATATTTTTTTGCAACTAGACTAGATAACTAATGTAAGATCATTTTTCCAGCTTTATGGTTGCTTGTTATTCTGCCTTTCTGCTTCTGTGTTCAATATGTATATTTTGCCCATAAGTTTCTCCATAAGCTTGGGTTTACTGATTCTCCAAAATATTTGCTAAATTGGATTAATATTATCACCACAACTGAGATAAACTAGAATGCTAATTTTACTGAAGTTTGTGAAGGGAGTTAATTAAAACTTAGAGCAACCTAGAGGAGGTTTCTGGGAGTCGGGTCTTGCATCTGGTAGAAGGCTGAGCAGTTGGATGCATGTTAGGTGAAGTTAGGCAGATTTAGGTAAGAATTTTATACTCAGGGTACTTAACCAGTGGAACAAATGGTTTAGGAATATGATGGGCTCTTTAGAGTCTGAAGTCCTTTAAATTGGAATTGGAAGTCATTTAGTACAATAAACTGTTCCTTGAGCAGGATCTTATAGATTTAATTTGGAATCATATGTTGTCTGCATTATTCAGGAGGTCAGCACAGATGGTCGTGATGTTTTTCATAGCCTTAGGTTCTCTTAATCTACAATTTGACCTCTTACCTATGTGAGAAAGAGCAAAATAATTAGCAAGGAAGGGAAAGGAAGACCACAGTAGACCTGAACATGAATGATACTGTGACAGAAGACCTGTCATTCATTTCGTAGATACCTACTAAGAATGATGTTCCATAGGTATGACACTCAGCTAATGAGAGGAAGATACTAAAAATAGGAGCTGAGAGGGGATTTTAAAAGCATATCTGCAACTTGCAATACAAGCTTATTCACAGTGTGCTACTAATGAAGTTATTAGTGAAACTACTGCTTCTGTATATTATTTTAATATGACATGTAAATATATTAGCTGATGATGTAGTGTTAGTTTGGTTGTCTCTAATGTGAAATTGTGTTGCATGGCCTCACTGTGCCCTTGGAGTTGAAGTTGACTTTCTTGGAAGGATTTCATTTTTTAGGAATTTCTCCTTTTCATGCAAGGAAGAAACATCAATTAAATGTATAATGCATTCTGATTTATTTTGGAGCAACTGTAATACTTTCCTAGGGAATTCTTGCTTTTAACTAGAGTTTGTTAGTTTAGTTTGGTAATGGATTTTGTTCTTCTATGTTGTCTCTGACAGATAAATTCATTTTTACTGCTGGTCAATCAATAAAAAAGAGTAAACAGCTAAAAATGATGCTAATATGACTCTGCCTCTCATATTTTGACATGTGTGCAGTTGGTAGATGTATAGACTACCAGTATAGTTAATCATCTCTCATATATCTTTTTAGAGGTAGAAGGTCTGATTGAGAATATAAGATGACTACTCCAGCACCCCTTGAACTCCTTTAGTATGTCTTTCTTCAATAAGAAAGCAAAATACCTGAGCTGCAGGTGGAAAGAAAGACACTCGCTTCATCCTTCATTTGCAGTCTGAGCACATCTGCTTTTATCAGGGCATTCACATGGTGTAGTGAACCCTTTTCCTTGTTTCCTACGGATAAGTATACAAAAATGGCCACCTTACTGAAAGATGGGGAGCCTGGTCTGTTAGTTCACAGTGCATCAACAAGAATGTAGGATGGGAGTGTCAAGTAAGGGAAAAGAAGCTGGTGCTAAGTTCTAGTGTCATTGAAAAGTGCTTCATCATCATCCTCCCTCATTCTTCTAGAGAGAGAGATGCTCCTGTCCTCCTTGGGAGGTTCTTCATTCTCCTGAAATGGAAGTCAGACTCAGTAGAGAGGAGAGGTAGCCATTGGAAACCTGGAAGAAGTGGCTGTCAGCTGCAAGAAGCAACTTTTCAAACAACCACTTCCTCCTCATGGAGGCAGCAAAAGTTGATAGTCAGCCAGGTCTTGCAGCTTCTCAACAATGTTTACACACACCTAAAGCAAAATGTGAGTGTGGGATAACAGATGTTTTTAGAAAAGTCTTCTAAAAAAAAAAAAGAAGAAAAAAGTCTTGACTTGTGTTTGCATAAATGTACCATGCTTACTTCTACCTCATTTAATTGTAATGTGGTTTCCTCAAATAAAACATTCAAAATAAAGAGCTAAAAACACAGGAATCTCTAAAAGTAACTGAAATACTGTAAACAGACAAATTGTTTTCCATCTGAAGCAATATTTATTGTGCTTATAAATTACTAGATAGTATGCTATCCAAATGTCATATCATTTGTTAGTTTTCTTTAGCTCTAGCTGCATGTTGTGTAAATTTTAGCTCAACTGACAAGTAGCGTATCACTCTTGGGCATGTCTGATGCTTCTACCCTGAGATGATTTCCTAGAATTATAGGAGGTAGCTTTGCCAGCTATCCTGGTGGAGTAACAAATTGACAAAGGCAATACCCCGCATAAGCAAAAAGTTTGTCCATTTCAGCCGTGAAGTCTAGAAAAAGTTAAAAGGTAAAAAAATGTTGAAAAAAATTTAAAAATGAAACATTCTTTTAGGTCCCTTCATTTAAAGAACAAGTAGCTTGAAAACTTATACTTAAAATTTTAATTTAACCTTTAAATACATTTTAAATTTGCCACTTAACTTGTATAAATAACATATATATATTCATCATCTTCTATGTATATATTATTTCTGTGATTTATACTTGGATGATATATACTTCAGGATATATTAACGAGATACCATCAGAGAATATTCCTTTCTATGAAGCAAAATCAATAATGGAAAATAAGGTACTATAGAACATGATGTTTTTATTCTTTAGTGTCAAAACAAGATATCTCTAGTTTATTTATTTTAATGTTTGGTTTTAACATGGCAACATTTGTTGTTTTTGCTAATATGTTAAAAAGAAGATAATTTTCAGGAAGTACTTCATCCTATGCATGCAAAGTCGCAGACTTTCTGTTGCATGTTGCTGTATATTGTGAGTAGTAATGTTTTTTCAGTTGTTTTCTCCATCTTTTGTAAGCCATGATTCCCATATTTCACGGTGCTTCTTGCGGAATGTTTCCTGGAGCACATAAAACATCATGCAAGTAATTTGGAATAAGTGCTGTTAAAAAAACAGTATAACGTCCCAGTTATTTTGCTTTCTTTTACCCTTCACAGGTGCTAAATAGAAAAGGTAAATTAAATAGTTAATTGGGGGTTTTCATTTTTATTTACTTTTAGTCTATTTAGTATTTTTATAACGATTTGGTTTAGTAAACTTTTTATTGGTCCAGATTATAATAGCTTTTCTTCCTGTATTGCTCTTCTTTTAAGACAATCACAAGATTTATTTTAGAAGTTCTAGTGTTTTTCTGTTTCAGACATGGTGCTAGACATAACCTCATTGTGTACCTCTTTTGTAAATTTTTTAATATGAACTTGAGATTTTGTTCAGGATTTTTCACTTATCACACATCTTATATTTTGGATACATTTTTTAAAATGGTGTTTTTTAAGCTTCCAAAGTAGAAAATATTTTTATCCATTTCGCTTTGATATAAATAATATATTTATAATTAATATTTTAGCTTTGTAGTTAAATGTGCAACACTATTTAGAAAATAGAGGTTTTTAGTTTTGCATTGCACTGTATGAGAAGGGTATGTAACATTAATTTACAATACCAATGAAAAAAGTGTCTTGAGATGAGAGAGTAAGTTTAGATTAGATATTAGGAAGNTGCCACGCATGCTCTGTGCACTCTGGTGGTCGCACTGAGGAAGGCTTCTCTTCTACCTCGAGGGTCTTTCTGATGAAGGCTGGTAGTCTTCATCACAATGAACTTTTCACCTTTCTCCCTGGGGCATGCGTAGTCCTCTGAGGAATGATTCAGCAGCTTTTGAGATGATCCTTGTCCCCTCCTATCTTGACAAGATTAGGATGGGCCCAGTTTCTTAGGCTTTGTAATTAACATTTGCTGTTGGAATCAACATTTGCTGTCTCCTTGTAATTAACATTTGCTGTTAGAATCAACATTCGCTGTCTCTTAATAGTTAACTGTGCTTACACGAGTTAGTTATTGACCCCCTCTTTCATGGAGCTACATGATCTTGAGGGTCCCCTCTAACTCTCAGAGAGTGAAATGTTGATTTATGGCTTAAACATTTTTATGAAAATATTTCGCCTATTATAGCATAATTGTATAATGATGCTGCACCATGGAAGTCCACCCTAAATGGGCCTCCTGACTGAAACCCTGAACTGTGAGTTAAACTGCCTAAGGCTATTCGAGATAAGAAAATTGACACTATTGTTCAAAGCACCTCAGATCTGGAAAATAATGGATAAGGCTGGGAGAGCACTAAAAGAGCCAAGTCCAGCAGCTTCAGGGTGGAGGCCATAGCCCCAGGCTTATCTGTTGCCAGGTTTGCACAGACTCCACCCCAACCCAAGGGGAGGAGGAGAGATTTTGGGCGTGTGAAGTAGCCTCTGGGCAGAGGAAGTGAACGCTCATCCTCCCTTACACAAACTGGCTCAGCTGCAGGGCCCCCCACCCTGGGAAAGCCACATCTATGGGACATTCATGTGAGTGGCAGCTGAGGGGATGTTGTGGTCCATCCAAAGGGTACCTCAGACCCTGTCCCAGAGCACTGCACGTGATGCAAAATGATGCAACTTACCCAAAGTCTTGCAAAAGACAGTGTAAATTTGCACTCCCTCAGGGGAGGTACTTGGGCATTCCCACCTGGCCCAAACATATATTNCTCAGGATTCTGTCCATAATCCACAGAGAGCTCGCTTTGCTCCTCTGTGATTAGAGGATCGTAACGCCAACCCAAACTATTCTGGGATTCTTTGGTTTGATGGAAATATCCCTGTTTTTAAAATGTGCAATTTAGATCAGATACGATACAGATTGTGGATATACAGGAAAATATTATATCCTAAATTTATAACTATTACGTATCTTTATGGCTCTATGTATGGATATTTTTATTCTGGAGTAGACATGGCCATGGATAAACTTCTAGTGCTATAAATACCACCATATCTAGTGATATAAATCCATAATTACATTATGTAAACAAGTTGACATACCTGCACCATGTATAAGCTTCCATACACTGTGCCAGGAAAGAATTCAAGTTGGCTATGCTAATGGATTAATTGCCCCTATGTGAATATAAAAGGAAGCAACATGGAAAACAATGTAAAAAGCATGTTCACATTGCTACAAAAAGTAAAAAAATCAGGTATTTATATATTTTATGTGCTTTACAAAGAAAAAATAAAATTATTACTTAATTGAATATTTTGAAAACTTTTCAAAGTAAAGCCTTCGTATTTAGGAAATTGAAACCAGTCAAATCTATATATTTGACCTGTCATTAAATAAAATATAGTTCAAAACACATAAAATTCTTACTTTTAGATGTTCTACATATAGCATGTTCCTTATGATGAACAACAAAACAGAGCTATCATGGGACTAACAGGGCCCTTAAACACAAACATTTAAAGTACCACCTCTGGTAAAAAGCAAGGTGTGACTCTGCTGGTTATCTCACTGCTGTAAACCTTCCTCTCTGTGTTGAGGGACAGAAATGTGTGAGTCTTCCTTACACTTTGCAAACTCATGCTCAGGAACACATTCATTTGTAAATGTGAAACCTGATGTATTTCTCCATTATGAAAATGGAATAGCCATCCCTGATCAAAGAATGCTTTTTGTGATTTTTCCCAATTTAAGTTTAATTTTTGCCTACAGATTATGGAGCTATAGAAAAGAACTTCGGGGGGAAAGTCTGTAATAATGAATGTACTCCCTCTTCCTGCGGCTGCTTACGGTATGTAAATAAGACTTGTAAACAGCCTAGAATCAGATTGAGTGATGAGAATAAGACAGAGGTAGATACTGCTTAGATTATTATTGTAGCTGAAAGAAACTATCATCAATGTAGAGCTTGAGACAAGGGGGTTGAGATTTTACAGAGCTATTTTTCATCAGTTTCTGAGATGCAGTTGTTTGCAACAGAATTTAACAAAGCTGATCTCACAAATCCAAGTCCTACTAAAAAAGCAGAACACTGAGGCGAGCTGCGTACCATTTTCAATCTGTTTGTATTCCCCTAATGGTACCCTTTTACATTGTATGCTCTAACACAGCTTGAGAACTGCCGGTGTGAGAGAAATTACATGGTTGGGCCTCAAAATTGTATTTTATTCCTCGTTGTTGATCTTGCTATGGAAATTTTCATTCCTAAGTAGCCTCTGCTCTGCTGGTCTTAAATGATGAGTAAAGAAAGAGTGGAAGCTTTGCAACCAAACCATTTGGCACTGTAGCTATGTGAGGATTGCTTAATGTGTGGATTGAGGTCATGAGACAATTGCAGAGTAATAGATATTACAGATGGAAAAAGACCTGTTAGGTCATCCAGTCTGTCTCCTTACAAATTCAGGACTATTCCCTACAGAACATTTTCCAACGTTTTGTCCAGTTTGGTTTTAAATATCCTAAATGATGGAGATTCCACTACTTCCACTGGGATGCTTTTTGCTGTTTGCTGGTCTCATTGCCAAGTAGTGTTTCATGATACTCAGCCACAGTCTTGTCTTTACTTTTTAAAAAGTATAATTATTATTGCTACTCCTTGCAAAATTAATTTCAAATTTTTAATTATTATAAGAATCAGCCATATAAATACGTGTAATTGTTAGTATCCCTGTGGCTGTCTGTGATGTCACTTAATCCTCTGTAGTGAAATAGTGTATTTTTAATATTCAAATATTTTTCTTTACATGTCAATATTGCTGACTCTCTAATCACTTCCATTGGCCTTCTCAGTACACGTATTTACTTACACTTACTTATCAGTAATTTCACTTATAGTGAACTTTTATGATTTCCTGGTGGCCAAATGAAATGTTAGAAAATATTTTGGGTGCATTGGTATGGACCTAAGATTAGGGTTTCTATGTTATTTCAAGTATTTGCAGTGACAGTGCAACAGAGGGAAGGAGGAGTAGGTCATGCTTGTACATTGGTGGTATTCCTCTGCAACAGCAAGTTACAGGAAGTAACTCCTGAATGCAGAAATGACTTGTTGCTGAACAGCTTCAGGTATAAGCTTTACAGTTATAACATGAGAATGTAGGTTGCCACTGTTACAGACACAAACTGATTTTGTGGCATTAATTTGGGAGTCAGGTATTTCCTGATAATCAGTTCTTTTCCCACATTCTTTTTTTGTAATGCCAGTGTCAAGCATGATAACTCTTGAGGGAGAGTAGCTGTGTTTTGTTTTCAAACTTTGTACAGACATTAATTCCCACATGTGTTTATTATTTGGGGAGGTGATTAATTCATTAGGCTCCATTAGAAGTTTGATCAGTTACTATATGGCCTTTTAGACACTACTGGCTATTCTCTGACATTAAGAACTGTAAGATGTTTTGATGTGAGACACCACTGGGGAGAGGTGGTCAGGCCAAATTGAGATTCACCAAGCTGTTTTGTAGAAGTCACAACAAAGAATGTGGTTTTTTTCATTGCCAGTCTGTTAATGTGTTAAAACTAGAAAATCCTGTCATTTAACTTCTAAAAATAAAAAAGACTGGAGGAATGAAGAATCCATCTCCTTCATCAGGTTTTAGACTCTCTTCTTGCAAAACTGATTTCCAGAGTCTGCTCTGGAAGGAAGGTGTCTCCTTGTAAGCTACTTGTTTATTGATGCAGTTTGGCATAAATTTCTCATGTTTCTTTCTGTTTCCAAATATGTTTGCATTTTGCCTTATTCAAGTTTGAGTTTCATATGATGAATTCATATTTGAATGCACCACAGGTGCGTGCTCCAGTGATGCTTTCTTATCTATTTTGTCTTCCAAAAATCATCATCCTGATTTTCTTGTTGATCACATATATTCAGTTATTCCTAAATATATGAAGTTTTGGACCAAGCCTTCATGTTGTCCCTTTAGATTTGTGTTGTGGCTGTGAGTGACTTGATTTTAGTTAGCTGTCTGATCTCAAACCCACTCAAAGCCTAGAAGTTATAATGTGTTATTTGAAGCAGACCCACTTTCTGGTGTATCATATGTGCCAGAAATACACAATGGAATATGTAGAAGGAATGAGAAGTCCAGATCATGTGACACTTGTTTGAAAGATAATAAAAATAAAAACAAACCCAAGAACCCTCACCAAAAACCAAAACTAAACAAAAAACCCCCCAAAACCAACAAAAAACCAAACAAACCCAAAAACCAAACCAACAAACAAAAAAACCACCACCACCAAAACACCAGCCACCCTTAAAATTCTAAAGTAAAAATTACAGAGGTGTGAATTGACTTGCCACCAACAGTTTCTGTGAGCAACAGGGACATGAGTACAAGGGCTAGAGTGACACATTTTGGGAGAGCTGCCCTCAAATAAATGCCCTAAGTTGGGAAAAAAGTTTTTAAAAAAATGAGAAAACAGATCTTTTCACTCTTGTGACCAGTGACAGGACTCAAGGAAACAGCATGAAGTTGAGTGAGGTGAGGCTTAGGTTAGTATCAGGAAGGGGTTTTGCACCCAGAGGGTGGTTGGGCACCGGAAGAGGCTCCCCAGGGAAGCGGTCACAGCATCAACCCTGACAGATTTCAAGAAGTGTTTGGACAGTGCTTTCAGGCACATGGTGTGACTCTTAGGGTGTCCTGTGTAGAGCCAGGAGCTGGACTCGGTGATCCTTGTGGATCCCTTCCAACTCCACATATTCTATAATTCTGATGCATTACTTTCTTATACTACAAGCTTTAAAAAGTCTTTCAAGATGCAACAGTCATGGCTGTCAATCCTGCTTTGAACTATTGTTGTAGTTTTTCTTTGCAGTTTTGCCTTTTCCTGTTTGGACTCATTAACTTCTCACATCCACTCTGTGTTCCTTCCAAGTGAACTGCAAGCTGCCAGCTTCAAATGCCAGGTATTTGCTGCAAGACCTGTCTGCCTGTCAGTTCTTATTTAATGCGGCAGAATTACTAGCCTTAATCATCCTTTTAGTCCTTAATTACACTCAAGTGCAATTCTGTCTCACGTTCCATATCATGATGGACCTGATTTGTGGTCCTGCATGAACTATGATCCTTCATTGTCGTGGTCTTGTGGTTTATCTGAGGATTGAGCTGGTTCCATCTCTTTCCAATTTAACACAGTCACGTAAGTGCAGAATAGTGATGTTCAGCACAAAATATTTGTGTCACATGTGTGGTTTCTTTTTCTTCATCTGCAGACACAGGTCTGCTGTAAACAGCAGGACCATTTTCTGTAACAATAAGGAAAACAATTTCAGGGTGTAATTTCATAGTTAGCTTAAAGCATTGCTTGCTGTCCTTCCCTTCCACACAGTAATACAGAGCAGCTTGTTTATCAGGCTAAAAGTCCAGGAAAATGAAAATCAGTATTGTTGATATGGGCCCATGGTGGCTGCTACAGCACAAGGACTTTCTTGAACCACTTCTAGAATATAAGTATTGTGGGGTTTTTTAAGGCAGCCCATCTTTGATCGGTTTAGTCTGCCATATGTATATTCTCAGTGGGCCTCCTCCTACAGAGCTTATCCTTTTCGATTTTGAGAAAAACACTCAACCACCCAACTAGCTATTAATTGCAATAGATGCCTCTGAATTCATGTTATTATTAACTTTGCTTAATATCCTGTTGCAGTTTACATTCAACCATGTCCTTGCAATTCTTCTGTGGCCCATTTAGACGTTAGATGAAAGCACTGATTATAAAGTACGTGTAATTGTATGGCAAGTAAAACCAAGTATTATGTGTGTTTTTGCTGCCTCTCAAATATATTTAGATTTGGGAAACTTGTGTTTGCCTTCCACAATATAATCTGAAGTCTTGGGCCAATGGAGCTAAATATCCCTGACTATGTACATCAGCAAATACAAGGTTTTTAGATGCTGTGGTTGTTGGGGGTCTTAGAGGGGTTCCTGTGCTTGATTAAAACAAATAATCCTTTGTCTATGAAAATCACAATCTCCATTCTTGATATCTGGCACCTAAAATCTATAGACAGAAGACCTACACATTGTTACATGTGCCAAAATACTGCCCCATGTACTTGTGCTCTCCCTCCCCACCTTTGGCTAATAGATCCAGCACCACCCTTTGGATATTGTCTTTTTACTTTTTCTGAATTAAGGGCCAGCTAGAGAAAAAAGCCCTAAAGTATTTCCTAAAGTGTATATATATAACCTTTTCAGTCAAATGGGAAAGTGTTAAAGTTCTATCTGAAAAGGTGTGAAATAAGCTGGTATCCTGCTTGCAACTTACAGTCCCCACCCTGGAGACTGAAATGTACTTGAGCCTGGTCCCTCAACTCCATCATTATAACCTATGTTTAGTAGCAAAATTCTCAGGTGTGTGGTTGGTGCTGTTTATGTAATTTAGATTTTGATCTGTTAAAAATTCGTTATTAAGAATTGAAAATGTGCCAAAAAGAGAGATTTTGTCTATATTTCCCTTGAATTATACTCTTTTGCGTCTAACTGCCAAATTCTTTTTTTACTGAAGAGAATTTTCTCAACACATCTTTTTTATAACTGTGATGTTCACATCATTCATGCTGGTTTTTGTAAATCTTGGTATCTTTTACCAAGATTGGAACTTTATAGAGCTAGTTTTCAGCAGATGAACATGAAAACGAAACTAGAATTTCTTAGGTTTACAAAGACTTCTAGTATTTTCAATAATGATGATTTAGGATACATAAGCACCTGTGGCTTAAAAAGTGATTAATATGCAATGTTTTGACAGATTTTACTTACAGTTGCTGCAGTTGTTGATGGCTGATGGTTGCTGTAAAGGTTAAAATAGTCATTTTAACATGGTTTGGTGAAGAAATCTGTAGGGTAGTTTCTCTACAAATTTCAATTGCTGCTGGTTTGGGGTTTTTTTCCCCATAATATATATTCCTTGTGAGTATGCATTAATTTTGAGAGATGAAAAGCAGAAAAAATAATTTGACCTTTGACTGTTGAAAGCATAAATATTTATCATTTTCTTCAACGAGGTTTACTGGATTTGAGAAGTATTAAGTGAATAGTAATATTGTAACACCTGTAATATATATCCTTTTGACCAATGGTGAACTGTAATTGTTCTTAGTTAAAACACTTCCACATTGGAAAGATGATGCATAGACAGTGTTTTAGATGTTAATTGTTTTTTGCCAATAGATTTTTACATGAAAAAGAAGGAATTTTGGCGATAATGGGTACAAATGGAAATTAACACTGAAGATCTCTTCACAGATTTCGAGTTGCTTTGGGCAGCTATTAACAAAATAACCACACAAAGTGAAACACTAGTGAAGCCTTGGAGCATGTTAGTTTTGCCATGGGCAGCATTTGTAGGGGTTTTCAATATAAACACAGACAGATTAAAGTGCACCAGCACATCCTTACTATCTGGGAAAGGCAGTATTCTTTCAAGAGAGCTTGACTGAAGTCATAGGAAGTAACACATTACATAGGACTGAGAAATGGTAGTACTAATAAGCTTAACTCTTTAGTAATACTGAAGTAATCCTCTTCCAGCCCCCAGATCAGCAGGAAGGGAGATCTCTTCTCAGCAATGACAATAAATTATTGGTGTGGGTTACTACCTAGTAAGCACAGTAATTGTGGTCATGGATCAGATTTCTGTTCTAAAGCTGATGCACAAATATAACCCCAATATTTGATTCTTTGTTGCATGTGCATGTGGCATGTGGCAGGGTCCACACCAAGGAATTATTAGTGGACAAGCCCCTAAAGCACTCAGGTTTAGCACTGCAGTCATGGCAAGTTCCCACGTTCCCCCAGGACCTGTGTTTTGCATATTGTTCTGTCATAGGTTTAAGATTTCCCCACTCAGTTTTATGCATGCCCTTATGTTTGTGCATATCCCTTATGGAATATGTATGATTTCTGGAAAGTTCTGCTGTATTCGGTACCCCATTTGTTAATTCAAATGAAACCTTCCCCGAGTTTGTCCCATTGGATGTTATCCCCCTGTCACCTCACATGTTATCAAACCCCACTGGTTGTAATCCTTTATTCCACCCCTTTTCACCCCCATACAAAAATCGCCGTACAGCTTTGCTCTTCACTCCTCTCTTATGTTTCACCTGCAATAAAGGGTTGGAAACCATGCAGGGAGTCACTCTCTCGTCCTTTGTCTCTGCCAGTGCTCCTTTTTCATTTGACTTGCATCTTGCTCCTCGCAGGGGAACCAGCACTGGTTGCTGTACTGCAGCCGAAACCCATCTGCTGCACTGCTGCTAAATAAGACACCTTCTGCAGTTAGACACTGGGCATATGCCGGGCAGTTTGCGGTCAGCATCAATTCTTGGTCAGAAGTGCTCAAAAAAGTCAAAAGCAAGGAAAGGCAAATGCTCCACCTGGGTCATGGTGCTTCACCTTCAGAACTGATTTGCATCCAACATGTCCACACAGTTGCCTTGTTCTGTAGTTTGCCTTCAGTTATTACGTCCCGTGAAGCACAATGGGAATAGCTGCGTGGAGGAGTGATGGAAAGGGTTAACTGCTGCCACTAGTGTTATTCATCTACCTTGCATCAGCTGCTGAAATTTGGTATGTTGTCAAGATGCCAGCCAAAAACTAGCTGTGGGCAGAATTAATTACTTTGAGAAAGGCAGTCTGTTCTTAGCTATTTTTTTGTTATTTATTCCTCAGTTATTAGATATTTACTATGCACATGGAATACAGTTGAAATTTATAAATCAAATATTGTCTGGACTCAGTGAATTTATTGTGCATTTGCAGATTGACTGTTGTGTGCATATTTTGTAGAAATCCAGGCAGTGGGATTCAAACCTGGGGGAAGGTAGTATGTTAGCAACTTGCCACTTATATCTTGTTCTAGAGTAATATTATTACTCTTCAGTATACTCAACAGCATTAGACAGAAGTTTTTTTCTGCCTGTGACTATCTGTTCTTGGAGGCTTCTTCTTCTTGGTCCTGCTGATTTACTTGACTGAGAGTGTTTGGCTTGTCTCTAGCAGTCTGTCTATAATTTAATGGGAATCCTGAACTTGTTCTCTTTGGACCTAAAATTAGAAAGGAATGTCCAGCTTCTCAGCCTCATTACTTAATAGCATAACTTGGCTTTGAATCTTTTACTTACACTTCTTAATTGCTAGCACAGTGTTAAAACCTACATATTTTATTGTCTGAAGCTGCTTCCAGTACAGAGCTCAAAGAAAAATTAAAAAAACTACAACAAACAGGAACCTCATCAATCAAAAAGAATTAATCTTTATAGATAAAAGTCCCAACTCTATGCATGCTCCTGCCTTTTTTCTAATGTGATGATCTACTTTCCAGATGAGCCATTTTGCATGTGCACATGAGCTATTGCTTAGTTCAAAGTCCTCTGGGCAGGTTATGGCCTGCTTAACCCTTTGCTCTTCCTGATCCTGTATGAACTTGCTGCAAGTTGGATTTCAGTTGGATTTTTTAAAATGCTTTCTGGAAAATAATATACATTTTCTTATATCCAGGGCAGTATGATAGAGAAGAGAGTTTGTGTCAACAGGTTCTGTGAGTACTCTGTTAATCTGTGTAACATATCTTAACCTAATATGAGGAATTCAATTATCTAAATTAAAGGTAAACAAAATTCGACTAAAACACTTATTCATATATAAATATTTTCAGAAACATTGGGGGTTTTTTATGTCACAGAAGAAGAGGCTTGGGAAATAGGACAGTGCACTCCCATGCTCTGTTCTTGCTTTCTTTTGAAACCTTTATCTCTTCAATCTGTACATTAGTATTTCTTTGCAAGAAAACTGGAATTAAAAAAAATTAATTAGGTAAATTTGGGGGAATTCTCCTTTCCTAGAAGCTTCCAGATTTACTGTCATAGTAGATACGCATTCACTGGTTTTGAAGCCATAAGGAACAACTTTTATAAAAAGAGCGGGTACCTGAGGAATGGACAAACATGGTAACTAAATGTGTAAACAGATGCTCACTTGCAAAATGCATGTTGTGCTTTTAGAGATTTATTACCCTGCAGCTGTTCATTACATCCTCCTCCACTGAAGTAGGATAAATGAATGAAACAGGTTCACATAAAGTAGTATCAATAATATTAAATAGCTACTGTTTTTTCAAGGTTTTTTTCTTTCTTTGAGTGCCCCAAAATTAAACAGCATTTATTTGAGTTTTGCTGACTATCAAGCCAATTTATTTCCTTGCAATTTAAAACTTTTTTCCTTTTCTTCAGATTCCTTTTTATCAGATATCAAGTATAAATGTACTAGAAAGAGAAAAAATGAACTCTTACTGCTTGGAAGAGGTAGTAAAATAAGGGCAAAATGTGCCAAACCTTGCTCCTAGATTTCAGTTGAAAGTATCCTTCCTCTTTATCTTTCCCTTTTTCTAGACTGTGGCACAACAGACGTGAATGTCGGAATGTAAAATTTAGAATTCCAAATAAGTTTTAGATGATACAGATATGAAAATATGAAGTGGAGAGAACAGAAAGGAATAGAAAGTAGCTAAAGATTTAGAAAAGGAAGACAATGTGTAATGCTGAAAGGTCAACTGGCAGACTGTAAGTACATCATTATGGATGTTTTTCTCTAAATTTTATTTTTAATAATTTGGTATATTATTTTTTTATAAAGAAGAAGATGGTTCCTAGAATTTTTTTTTCTGATAAGATATACTGGCAAAAGTGCCAAGAAAAAAAAACCTTTTGGGTTAAATATTATATATTCAGCAGAACAAACTACTTAGATTGTCCATGAACTTAGCTGGGCATAAACTCTTCAGGTAAAATAAAAATAATAAGAAGAAGCAAAAATAAAATAAATAAAAGCCTTAAAAATGGGCTCCAATGTCAAGAAACAGAAACTTTATAAGATAGCAATTTAATGAATCATATGATAGAGATAGGATACTATACGATGAGTTTTTCAGAAGAGTAACAAATGGTGTTAGTAAAATTAAGAGTGTAGACCAAGGAGAAAAGATACTTTATCACATATAAAGCAAAACCTCCAGACTCTGTGACTTGAACTCAGCTGAATTTTACTAAAGTTCTTAAATATAAGTGTTCAATTATTGTTAATATCTTGACAATATGAAAATATGACAATATGAAGAATGGAAAGTTGCAATGTTCAATGAAAGATTGCAAGGTGCATTGTTTTAAATGAGTTTAAAACAATGTGGGTTAAAAATAAACATATAGAACTACTTGAAAATTCATAAATAACTAGTTAAATAAAGGAGGTGTTAGAAAAGTCTGGGGACCCTATTTTGGGATGTGTCTATGCAACTTTAATGGTGATGTTTCTTTGTTTTTAGTCCTACACATTTTCCTTTTAAAACACTTATTTTTATAGAATTATTATAAAATTGTACATTATTCATTACTGCAATTGCCCTTGCATTGATTTTTTGTAAAAATCACATTCAGGCCTATGCTATCTTTGATAGTTTCAATGCTGTCTTCTGGGTGAGGTTATATTTTTTAAATGCTTGATAAATTCAAGCAGAAGAAATCATTGATATGTGTCTGTACCACATTCTTATACACATATCAAGTAGAAATAAATAAGGTAAAATAACCCCAAATCCTACTAAGAGAAATGTTATTGCTTGATAAAGTCCTTGGGAATTGCAATAGGTACAAATAAGCCCTCCAGTCCTGGAAATGATCAATGTCAGGTAGGCAGTCTCCTTTTGGTTATATTTCTTCTATTGTTCTGGAATGGACAATTACCATGTCAAAGGACTTAACCAACTGCTTTAAAATGTCATTAATTTTCTTAAATGAAATGTATCACAGGAAATAGCTCCAGTGCTTAATTTCAGAAGCTTGGATAATATACTGTGGACCTATCTTGGGACAAGCAGTCCTCTAACATTTTGTTTGCCCTTGAGATTTAGAAGGAATCATATCTATAGTATTCATAATAAGTAGCAATTTAACCAAGTTCAAATTAGATGTGAACAAATGGATTAACAAGCACCTCATTAAAATTTTAATTTCCATTCCATTTATCACTTTTAATAGAATCAACTCTGTTTCGGGGTGGGGGACGATTAATTTCCAAGTATAACATTAATTTCACTTGTTTTTATCAATAGCTTGAATTTTTTCCTATAAAATATACCTTGTGTAGTTTCAAAATATGTGAACATGCATATCTGCACATGGAACCAATAAATTTTAAAAAATAAGGAAAATCTCAATTGATTTAGTGGGGGTTTTTTTAAGTGCTGCTGTATGTATTTTCCTCTAAGTGATAATATGTGCTTACTTGTAGTGATTTTAAGAAGAATAAATGAATTTAAAGTAAGTACATTTAGGGAATTATCAAAATAATTTCACTGAAAATATCAATGTAAATATTTCAGAAGTAAATTGTGACTTTTAAACTTAACATTCAGATTCCAACTTCAAAGCAGTATTTTAAAGTACTTTGAATTCCTTGGATAGCATAGATCATAAACATGTGCAGAATTTTCATAATTTAATGGTTTTTTTCAAATAAAACTACTCTAAAACTCTAATGTGAATATATCTATTACTGAGATTGATTTTAAACAAAGATGATTTTATACAAAAAGGCATTGTGTAAACCCATGGTTTGTTAACAGTTGTTTTCAAGGGGAAAATAAACCAAATTATAGGAATGTAAGAATTTTCTCTTTTGGTGATTCATGTGTTCTTTGAAGTCCCTGTATTCTGTTGTGGTGTGTTCTGGGTGTCGGGTGCCAGTTTTTTGGTTACAAAAAGCTTTTTCTCAGGTGTGTTTTTACGCAAATATTTTCTTCATGTTTTTTTCCTTTTTGCACTGATATGTACTATACAGATCACTGAGAGAACAGAGTAATTGTTTAGGGCCCTCTTTCTATGTAGCACCAATAAGAATGTAAAATTCTTAAGTCTCTGTCAAATAAAATAGGGATATCTAAATCACTTTAGATCTTCACACAGCATGTGGGAAAGCAAGTAGTTTCAATGTAATGGCAGTCTTGAGAGAGAAGAGAAAAATTGGAATAGTATTTTAGGCACTCGTGAGATTCTTCCAGCATGTGGTTTGGGCAAGAGAGAAAATAATAATATGAACAAATGTCTGAAAAAGTTTTCAAAGCAAAGAAGTATGTTCTTTAAGATGGAGAAATATTTATTAGGCTTTTTGGGTGACATTACAGGTTGAGGCTAAACTTAGTATTTGTTGGGCAGGTTTTTTAGTGGTTTTGGGTTTGTTCTGGTTCTTTTTCTAAATAAATATATTTAATTGTAGCTTCTCTGTAATTATGTAATCAATTTTAGACAGTATTTTTCACTGAATGTATTTCAGCTATGGTGCAGAACTCTCAATCTAAATAAGTACCAGAGCATTCATTAGGATCTTTAAAAAACCCATAAAATAAAAAAAAATAATCACCCCCTAGGAATTAATTATAAATAAAACCAATCATTCCAAGAGTAGCAACCTACCGTAGTGAAACATGAATAGATCTTTCTCACTGTTTTTCTGTTAAAGTAGTTCTGAGTGTTTTCTCCTGTTAAGGAAAACTACCTCAACAGTTTAAGAAAGCTATAATTCAGGAAGATGTTCTGATTTCACATCTGAAGCATAAAGAAATATTAAAGATAAAGAAACCTTGACTGAGTGAACACATATAGGCTTGTGGTAGTGCTTCTTGGTTGCTGCTGAGGGTGGCTGTTTGCTTCCTTCAGGAAGAACTGCATGAGTAGGTTAACGAGGCAAAATGGTTCTCTGGATGTAAGCAATGCATCAGGTCAAATTAAATGTGTTGTGAGATCTCTGTTGTTTAATTTCTTCAGCAGCCTGACTTTCTGCGAGATTCCTTTATGAGTTTGAACTTCTCTTTGGCAAAAGAGTAACTAGAATCCTTTTTTCCTCCAGTCTACTTTCTGTTCTTGAGAGTTTTGTTCTGTGACAAGTTTATGTTCTTTAATGTGTAATTATATCTCTGGTATTAAGACGTCTAATTTGATGTACTTCGAGTTCACCCTAGGTCTACAAATTAATTTCTATCATACAGATTCAGAGCTAACTTATAATAGATGCCATTTTGGAAATGTCATGGTTTAACTTCAGTGGAAAACTAAGAACCATTCAGGCACTTGTTCACCTCCCCCCACTGCTGTCCAAGGGATGGGAGAGAGACTTGTGAAAGTAGAAAAAAAGTGAGAAAATTCAAGGGTTGAGATAAAGACACTTTAATAGGTAAAGCAAAAGTTGTGCACACAAGCAAAGCAAAGCAAAGAATCCATCCACCACTTCCCATGGGCAGGAAGGTGTTCAGCCATCTCCAGGAAATCACATGTGATGGTTCCTTGGGAAGAAAAGCACCATAACTCTGAGATTCTCCTCCTTTCCTTCTTTTTTCTCATCTTTAAATGTTGAGCATGATGCCATATGTTATGGAATATCCCTATGGTTACTTGGGGTCATCTGTCTCTGCTGTGTCTCCTCCCAACTTCTTGTGCACCCCTGGCCTGTTTGCTGGTAGGGTGGGGTGAAAAGCAGAAAAGACCTTGGTTCTGTGTAAGAACTGTGCAGCAATAGCTAAGACATATCTGAATTATCAGTAGTTTCCAGCACAAATCCAAAACATAGCCCTTACTAGCTACTATGAAGAAAATTACCTGTACCCCAGCCAAAACCCGCTCAGTAAATCATACCTTGCTTTACTATTTTATTAAGTAATGTTTTGACAGATTCTAATCAAACTTTTCTTTCTAACTTGTGGGAGACAAAAGAATATGTCAAAGAACTAAAGGGTACTTTGAGTTATTAAGGTAAATTAATTCTGGTAATTGCTATGAAGGTAGAAGATTGAAGTACAGGCTGAGGTTAATAAAGATAATTTAGACATTTTATTTATATATATACACACTTTCTGTTTCTGTCAGGATTTACCTTTCCCAGAATGCCTGTTTACTATGGATTTCAACTAGTGGCCTGAATGTAACGAAAGACCAGGCACATACCTGAAAAAGTACAACTCTTTTCTCCTTTTCCAAAAGATAAAGTTTCTCCTGTAAATTTAAGTCACAGTTTATGGAAAAGATGTCTTGACAAGAAAAAAGGACAAAAAAAAACCCCCAAGAGATAAACACCAAAGCCAGAGAAAAACAGAAAAAGAAGTCTGTTAACCTCATTTGGCTGGTTATTTTCAATGACACAGCCCTGTCTTTCTGCCATTAAAAAAAACACATGAAAAAACCTCATTTTAAGGAAATGTCTGTATTTTACAAAAAGGCAGATGCAGTGAGTATTTCCCTTCTGAGTATTTTGTTCTGTGAAGTACTAATACACAACATGATGAAATATTGTCATCAAAGGCAAGTTTCCAACACTGACAGATATTTAACATCCTTGTGATTGAAAGACTTGGAGCACTTTTCTTTTTGTATCTTTTTAATGTCTTAATCAAAATATCTAAGGTACGCAGCTGAATGCTCACAAAAGTCTAACTAGTCTCTGGGGCCCTATCATGGCTTGCACACTTGTGATGTTATTTGACGGATTATACATTAGGCCATTTCAAGCATTGTTCAAGTCAGTAGACAATCCAAAACCATAGTGCGAAGTGGTTTTCAGTAAAAATTCTAGTGAAAAGATTTCTTCCCACTTAAGTGAATAAATGGCAATAATATTTACATAGAAATGCTCTTCTGATGCCTGTTACAACTTAAATCTTTAGATCTTGAGACTGATCATGTAGATCAGTTTCAAACTTAGATTTTATAGAATCTTACACTGGTTCAGGTTAGAAGGGACTTCAGGAGGCCAACTCCCTCCTCAAAGCAGGATAGGATGTAAGACTTTATGCAGTCTGGGATTGCAAAGTTCTAAGGATGGAATCTGCATAACCTATCTGGGCAACCTGTTCCAGTGTTTGACTGGCCTATGGGTTGAAATTTCCCAACATCCAGTCACAACCTTTCTTGCTTCACCTTAAATGTTCTTTGTGTGTCACAGGGTATGTGCTTTTTCCCCTGACCATATTGGTGGCCCTCCACTAGTATATTCCAGTTTATCAATGGCTTTCTTGTAAAGGAGGAGGCAGCAAAATAGGATGTGCTATTCTAGATGCCAGCTAGCAAGTACTGGGATAAAGTGCTGAAGGAATATAATCACTTCTCTGGTCTACTGGCTCCATATAGCCTAGGATGGTGCTGGCTGCCTTTGTGCCAGGATACACTGGAGGCTTATTTCAGCTCACTGTTTGCTAAGACAGGTCTTTTCCGTAGGAGCTGCTCCCCAGGCATTCCACCCACAGCTTGTAATGGCACAAGGAGTTCTTCTTTCCCAGCTGCAGGACTTAGCCTTTGCCCTCACAGTTTGTGTTTGACCATTGCCTCATCCAGGTCACTCTGACCCTACCCTCCAGCATATCGATTGAACCCTCTCCAGGTTTGGTGTCATCTGCTGACTTAATGAGATCAATACTCTGTCCTCCAGGTTGTGGTTGGGGATGTTAGAGAGGAGAGGCCCCAGTACATATCCCTTTAGTACTCCACTTGCTGCTGGCCTCCAGGTAAAGTTTGTCACATGAACCCCCTGAGCCTAACTATCCAATCAATTTTTTAAATTTGTGTAGCAGTCCATAAATCCAGAATAACATCTTGCATTGGGTATAGTAATATAGTGGAGACAGTGTTTAAACCTTGGTGGTTGATAGTGGATCCTAGACACAGTTAAAATATCCTGGAATGAAGAACAACATTGATGCCTTTCAGGACTTTTCTATTGTTTCTGTCTAGGAGATAGTCCATATCCTGATGAGCAAATTAACCCATTTTGTACAAACAAATGTTTGTGAAGTCAAATTGTTTATGATTTGTAGATAAGTTGTTTAGAAGTGGTGCATCACTACTTTGAGCAATTTGATAGTTTATGATCTTTTCGTAGAGATCATAAACTTGACATATTTATATGTGAAAGCCTTTTATCCTCATTTTATCCAAAATATTTTTAAAAGCTATCATCTGATACTCATCTGTACTGAGTTTGGAACAACCCATACCTGAATAGGGAAAATTCTGAAATCAGGATGCATGAAGGGGAAAGGAAGTGATTTTCTTCTGAGAACCTGAAAAGTCTGTGAACTGAGATGGTCCTTGGTTGCTGTTTTTTATTCTTCCATTATTGCTTGTAAAACAAAAGGAGTACTCTTGATTTGCTTTTCACCAAATCAAGACATTTTATTTCATGCATATAATGCATCTATTTTACTAAATAGTTTTTTGAAGGGTAGGCTTCCATTTCTCTTCTTGTCAGGAAAACCCAGCTTACTGAAAATTGATTTTTTTTCTTTCAGCGTGGCAGAATCTCGGTTAAGATTAATGCATCATTTTGACTTGACATTCATAGTACTCCATTTGGATAAACTAAGAAAGAATTCGTAGCCTCTGTTTATGCCAAAATGACCATATGTTTTCATTCTGACTGGTATACAATGTGTTTTTGCCAGTCTTATTTCTTTATAAGTAGAAAAACTCAACCCTGTAGAACTCTTTGTAGTGTTTTTATGTAGAAAGCCTATTTTCAGTCTTGTGCAGGTACTTAGAATAATAGACAAGCAAGCCTATAAGGTAACTTACTTTCAGTAAGCTAGAATTTTTTGAGCTGTTCGGTACAGGTATTTTCAAAAACTTGCCCCTTTTTTTGTTAGAACTCATCATTTTACTGCCTGAATTCCATGCGAAGAATAAACTAGATCCTTGTTGAGATTGCTATGGGTTTTACTCTTGTGTATACATATGCAATAGAAACTTCTGAATAAGACCATCTGATATTCAGAAATTATCTGTGACTACTGTGATGTTCACAAATAGATATCCTGAGGGCCCGAGGTTAGGCTGAGACCTCACCTGAAGTCCTGTGTTCAACTCTGGAGTCACCAGCATAAGACATAGACCTTCTTAGACAGTTCCAGAGGAGGGCCATGAAGGTGATGAGGAGGCTACACCACTTTCCCCAGGACAGGCTGAGAGAGTTAGGATTATTGGACCATAGAAGAGAAGGTTATGGATAGACCTTAGCTCAGCCTTCCAGTTCCTATAGTAACCTCACAGGATAGATGGAATGGGACTCTTGATCAACGAGTATAGTGATAGGACAAGAGGTAATGGCTTTACACTGAAAAAGGATAGATCTTGATTAGACATAAGGAAGAAATTATTTTCTGAGGTTGTGAGGCACTTTTTGCTCGGAGAAGCTGTGGATCCCCCATCCCTGGAAGTGTCCAAGGCCAGATTAGATGGGGCTTTGAGCAACCTGCTCAAAGGTGGAAGATGGCCCTGCCCATGGCAGAAGAGTTGGAACTAGATGATCTTTAAGGCAGCCTTCAACCCAAAGCACTCTGTGATAATTAGGGGTTTTTTTTTCAGCATACCTTTATAGTTTTATAATCCTGTATTGTAGTGCAGGGCTGATACTACCAGAGAAGGTATTTAGAAGGAACTAGAATTTTGACTGTGCCACTGTCTTTTTTCCTGTCTTTCAAGTGGCATAGAAAAAGCAGGTGGTTCTTTAGATCATCTGAGTGAAAGATGGAGGAAAGTTATGATCTGTAGCTCAGCTTGGATTAACCATTGATTGATTATAAACCACTGACTGATTAGGAGAGCTGTTCAGAGAAGGTGGTGGACATAAATGCAACTCATGCCATGATATAATGGCCTGATGCAAAACAGTTTCTTTTTGAGGTATTTCTTACTTATACTTATTGTCTCATATTTATTAAAACATAATATTTCATTTCTATTTTTGAGCATCTTTCAAGATGTTACCTCAGTGTTTCCTTGGTAGGAGAGATCAGTAGTCTTTGATTTGTTATTGTTGAAACTGCTGACATGTTGAAAAACAGGTACTGTCTCTGTACACCTTCCAACATCACTGATTCTTGCTACAGGCTTTGAGCCTGTGACAGTGGCTTCTGTGATTACCTCTCCTGCAGTTTCCAAGGCTGAGTATGTTACCAAAAAAAACTTTCAAGAGCTTTGGTCTTAAATCCAATCATACAAGTTTGTGGTTTTCTTTTCTCTTGTGTTTCTTTTCTGCTTGTGGCCTTTCTTAGCAGAAAGCACTTTTGCTTTTTATTGCCTTACAACTCTTGGCAGCCAGGGTGGTGGTGAAGTACTGATAATGACAGATGAGACCTTTGTCAGTAGAAGTTTTTTAAAGCATGTGGAAAAATATTAAAATAGGAGTGAAGAACTTCAAAAGGGGTTTTAATGTACTTAAAACATAGGGAAATTTAGGTTTAATTACTTTTTTTTTTTAGCAGATTTTGCAGTTCTTTCTCCAACTGACCTACACTTTGTCCACTGTACCGGGACAAACTCTTCCAGACTGGCATCACTCTTCTGGTTAAAGTTGGGCCAGTAATCAGGCTACAATTAAATATCGGTTGGATGAAGCACTGAAAGAAGTATAACAACAGGCTGGGAAAGTCAAATCCATTATAAGAAGCTTAATTCATGTTTTTATTTCATCTAAAATATGCAATATTTAAAATGCATTAAAAAAGGAGAAAAAACCATGTTTCATGCATGTTTTGAATTAGGCATTGAAAAAAAAAAACTTTATTGAATAACGATACTGCTGATTGACCTGCAGGATAGAAGTATGATGAAGTATATAGAAGTAATCAATGTATATAGTAAAATGTATGGCGTATGCTTTAGAACAGAAAAATTGTTTTACTACTTAGTCTATAACTTGTGTTTTTTCATTATTTGAGTACCTGTGAGAGCAATTGGACCATAAGAGAGTTAAAAACATTCATCATTTACTATTACAAATATTTAAACTTCACAGAAGAGCTCATCAAAATTATAACTATTGTGTGAAATTCCATATTATATTACTAATTTGCTCTATTTTTTTTCCTTTACAAAGTAGTCTTTTTGTGTCTAGTGTAGCAGCCTGTGACTTAATCATTAGATTTATGCTTCCTGTCCTTAGAGTGTTGAAAGGTCAGTAGAATCAAAAAACATTGCCTTCAGCCATCCATTATGAGTCAGAGACCTATTCTCCTTTGTTGAAAGCAACTATCAGACTATCTAAGAGGTATTCCTTTCAAAGTTGCAATGAAGCTTACTTTGTCTCATAATCAGTTGGACTAAAATCTCCCAAGCATTTGGAGCTTCCAAGCAATTTGCTTAGAAACAGCAAATGATCTGACTGACCTTAGCTGCCTGTATTGCCAACCTTTTGAAGAAAAGCTGTTTTTAAGACAGGAGATGTCAGGATAACATGAATAAAAACTGTGTATTCAACTATAAGTTTAAAGAAAGAATTTTGGCATTTCAAATGCCTTGTAATAGCAGTCACTAAAAACTATTCATAATTAAAGTGCCTCACTGGAAATGCAATTCAGTAGTAAGGTATTTCCTAGACAGTTATTTCCTGAAATAAAGATAGTAAGAAAAGGTGCAAGAAGGATTTGTTAACAGTCTATTAAGGACTTGATGGAACACTTTGCTGCAAGTGGTCATTGTGTTACTATATCAGTTTTTAATATCCATGCTGCATGTACTCTGAAGTATATTTGAATGCTGCTTCTAAGCATGGCCTCTGAAGAACATTCTGCCAAAGAGCAGAGTTTGAAGCTTTTATCTTGGAATACGTGGCTTGTATGCTGATTATCCCAGTGCCTAAGACCGACACTGAATGCACTACCTTTAGTATATTGACCCTTGCACTCCAACCTTCTGGGCACTTCTGGTTTACAGTCTTAACTGTCCAGAGACCATATAACAGTTAAAGTAAGGAACATGCCAGCTCTGCAGGGGAGTGTCATCCGCATCAAGAAATGGCACAAGAGTGCTATAGATC
Source organism: Platysteira castanea (assembly GCA_013397175.1). Classification (NCBI taxonomy): domain Eukaryota; kingdom Metazoa; phylum Chordata; class Aves; order Passeriformes; genus Platysteira; species Platysteira castanea. The sequence goes on from VYXC01000683.1 coordinate 321,676, forward strand.
GTGTTTTGCTTATTTCCTAAATTATCAGTTACAAGGATGCACTAACGTAAGAGTTATTGTTGAGTTTTTATTTCGTTTGAAACTTAGTAGGTAAGGATGTGCACTTACTAATGTTTTGCGTTAAACTTTAGGGAAAGGATTAATTTGATATTAATGAGTTTATTTCCGTGAAGTGCTGAATATTTTTTGGTGATGCCATCAAAGATTGAAGCCTTGTAAGAAACTTAAAGAACCTGAAGATACAGCCTTCATTTTTTGGTGAACACAGTAGCTGTAGAAGCCACTTATCACTGGTAAAGGTTAGATGCTGTTAAATGCATTAGTGTGTGCTGCTTCTAGAAGAAGCAGACTTAAGAATCAGCAAGATAATTTAATGGAATAAAAATGCAGATTTGTACTGAAAAGCTTTTTCTTCTCGAGTGAAGTTCTAATCTGTAGTAGTAAATTAAATTTTTCTTGCATCCAGTGTATTTAAACATCTGCTAATTGTACTGTGTGTTAAAAATCTTTAAAGACCTTCATGAAAATGGAGACTTCTTCCAGTCTCTCAGAAAAACCACAACAAAATAAAAAATTTCCCTCTACATTTTATAAATACCGAGTGACATGTGATATATATACATGTTATGTAGCTCTGTAATCATGCATTCACTGAATGTATTCTGCTATAGAGAAATGCATATGAAAAGTATTCTGAAGTAGCCATTGCATACTAGAACAGGAGAAAAATAATTTTGGCAGATTGAGGGCTTATCCTTTACCTTCTTGATTGTTGTGCACCACATAGATATGATTCTGCTATAATAGAAAGTGTAGTTGCTGTGATTTTAATTGGCATCTTAGATGCCATTGTAGGATGCAGAATTGATAGTGATGGTGACAGGGACCTTGGAAAAATAGGATTAAGGTTTGAATTCAGTATTGAGGATGTAAGGATAGTAGAATATTAATATACTTATAGCTCGAGTTGTCAATTGTATTTTAAAACTCTGAAATCTGTAGTTTCTCCAGTAAAGTGAAAGTACTCTGGCGGATGCTGCTTCCTTCTCTTTATATTGCTAAACAGCCATGGCAGAGCTGACTTCTATCACTAGCTCAAATTTGCATGTGAAATATCCCAGACCACAAAGAAAGCAGTTCTTGAATTTTCCCCAGTAGAGAAATACTCCTGGATCCACTTTGGTACAACTCAGAAAGTTGTACCAAAGAAGAACGAAACCTCATTTCCTTCTTCTAATGTTCTGTAATATTTTCTGAGAGAGTCCATAGACATTGTCTGGTTTACTTAAACCTGAATTTAATAGCGTACTGTTTAAGGACTGTGTAGTGAACAATTGCAGTACTGACAGTAAGAATTGAGTTTACAGCTATAAATCAAGTCTCATGAAAAAAAAGAAGCTTTATGAAAGGTATTCAGAGTATTAAATGGAAGGAATATCATGAAATAAAATTAGTATGCTTATGCAAATGACCTAGCTATGACTTCATAATTTGTAATGGTATTCAGTTAGGCAGTGTTTACACTTGTTAATGACTTTCTTTATGAGTGATAATTGATCTTGCTCATTATCATATTAAATCCTTGATCATATGTCATTAGTTGGGAATGTAATAAATGGTCTGTTTGATTTTTAGTGTAATGAACTAATTAGACTAATTAAAATCAATATGTGTGCCAATATTAGACTTTGAATCCAAATGCTGCTGTCTACTGGCTAAAAATCAGCAACTCAGTAAAAAAGTGGCCTAATGCTGATTTATGAGCACTTGATGAACGTGAGGTAGAATAAATTGCTTGTGGTGGTAGAAACAGCATTAGCGAAATAAAAGGTACTAAGTACATTGTAAGATCAGGAATAAGGGCTCACTTACATCTGTAGTTACGTGGCACCTTTAAACCTTCCTGGCTGATTAGATCATTCTTCAGAAATTATTCAGATTAAATATTGTAAAGTGCATTAATCTGTATTTATAAATATAATATTCTATGCCTGTATATGGATGTACATGCAATTTATTTCTCTCCATGAGCCTGTGTGTTTTTGTATGTTAGCGCATTTTGTAAATTTACATTTTGTACTGCACTTTTATTTTTATAGTATTCTGTGAATATACCAAATAGGTCACACTTTCAAATTCAGTAATGTGCTGTTATTACAATTCGACCATGGTATCCATTCACTTTTATGTTTATGAGGAATTGTGTTTATAAGCCCTAAGGGAGACAGGAACACATCCTGTAATTCTGTAATGACCTTTTGGAGAAGAAGGAAATGGCTACTGGGAAGGGAAGGGGAATATTATTACAGAATTCAGGATCTTGTAGCAGCAAAGCAAAAAAATTGTGGCAATCCTTTTGGCTCAGAGAAGAGAGTAGGAAAAAATGTGAGGCGATGGGGAGAAGTATGCTACATTCTTGTTTTTGACAAAAATAGTGCTCAAAGAAAAATGTTTGCATGTTTAAGTTTTAAATATAAATTAATATTTTTTTAATATGCATACTTTTAAAAAGTCTGCCTAGATTCCTCGTAAGTTCTTTGTCAAGCATGTGAAATTTGCAAAATATAGCAACTCTAATAATGCTGAGTATTGACCAGATCAGAGTATTATTTTGTCAGCCTTACACTATTTATTTTGCAGTAATTATGTTTATTTTGTCACTAAGAAAGGCCAAGGGCTACTTGCTTTCATCTTTTGTTGTTGTTTGGGTTTTTTGTTCGTGTGTTTTTTTAATTATTATTATTTTTGTTTGGGTTTGGTCTTCTCGTTTTTTTAACTTGGATTATATTTTGCTGGGACACAGACATTCACAGTTAGTGGGGTCCCTGTCCTTTTCTCTCACCTCTTCCCCCACAGGCTTCCATCCATGCACAGTGTGATGTTGAAGAAAATACGAAATGCAAGAGAATTCAGTACTTTGTTTCTCACACCTTGAGGATACTTTAGGTCACAAAGTTGTGAGAACCCCAATGAGTAAAGCAGAATAAGTTATATAAACCCAATTTCTAACTAAATCATACTAATGGTCAGTACAAAAAAATTTAAATGTAAATAAATAAATATGAGGAGATGGAGCTCAGAATCTTATGACTCACAGGCCTAAACTTAATCCATGGGATCATGCAGCTTTTGAGGAAGTACCTCTTCCACTTAAGTCACTGAAAATGTGGGTGTTCAGACACTCTAAATTTCAGACTTTGTAGGAATAATCCCTTAATCATCTGACCTAATTTTGATTATGAATATTTTAAAATAGTGGTGACTTATTAATAAGGATTTCAGAAAGGCATGATTTGAAATAGGTGTCAACTCTAATTTAAACAAGTACTTGAAGAAAATCTAGAGGATTAATGTAGACTTAAATTGATAGTAGCCATTGAAATTACAATTTTTTCTTGAGCTTGTAGACAGAAGAATTCGTGTGCAGAATATGTACTCATGTACTGTACAGTGAGAATAAAATCTGTTAAAATAGTTTACCTTTTTAATGGTCCTTTAAGTGGTTTGTTTGAGACACTTAAAGCTTGTGTTTTTCACTAGATAAATACTAATGTGTCAGTTTTAATAAAATCCATAATTATTAATAGGAAATTCTAAATCATCACTGATCATCATTGCCTCCAGTATTTTAAAATTTTAGTCTTTGGATGAGATCTGAACAGAAGCTTGAAAACGATGTATAATAATCTATGTATGGTAGAGGACATATTGATCAGAAACTTCATTATGGCAAGGACTATGTGTAATTCTCAGATAGTGTGAACGTACATTGCAGCAACAGACTAGGCTTGGGAGAGTATATACAGCTTGAATCCCAGAGAACATACTTTGTTTTGTGCTTGAAGCAGTATACCCTGCAAACATAAATGAGGTCCTTTATGTCTGAGATGCATTCACTATGCATATTATCAGCCCTCTGATCCAAAGCACATAACCAATGTCCTTGATTCATATAAAAGTGTTGAATGCCCTGAGGAGCTGTGTGGGTTTGAAACATCTGACAGTTGTTTGTGAGATGGCACGAGTTCAAGTACCTTTCTTAGCAGCAAGGGAGGGGAAAGACACTTCTGCTAGGTTTTTCAAATCAATTTTTTGTCCTTCATTTACCAAAGTTGAGAAAGCGACTAGTTTAAAATGGGATGGCTCTCTCCATTAGTATGGTAAGTGCTCCACCATGTCTTTCTTCTTGTATGAGAGAAACAAAGAATAAAAAGAAATCTCATGTACATTTTTGTTGAATCTTGGCCTAACAGAAGGCAACAGAAATGTAATCCTTGACTTCAGTTTCACTAGACTGGCTGTTAGCCAAGACGTATGTGTGCTACTGCATTATTACTCTTGCAAGGTTTAATGTCTAATTTTGAACTTTGTGTTTTCCTTAGAGTAATTCTGTAGGAAAGAGGTTACTGTCTTTGATGTTATCTTCTTTGGTTTTTTTATTTTAATACTTTTTTCTTCCCTGGGATATAAAGAAGAAAAATTTCTGAGGTTTTTTAAAAACAGTTTTACTTAAATCCCTTATTTTGTTTAGCACTATTTCTCTCCATCTATGAAATCCTGTTTCACTGGCTTAAATCTTGAACTTTCTGTGGGGATGCTTACATAGTTACACTAGTTTCAGCCTTATTTTTTTATTCTATATGCCTGGTATATTTTGTTCTTCCTTCCTGAGTAAATGAGGGATTTCAAGGTAAAGATAAAAAGGGTGGGAAAAGTGGGTAAATGAGTCAGTGCTGCTCCCTCCTTGCTTACAGAAGCTGATCAACAGCAACAAGTGTCTTAGCAAGTGAGTTTCTGTGCTGCTGAATAACTCAACCACATATGAAAGCTCTTATGCCAGAGAAACCATGATTCGCATGATAACTTGCAGATAGACCCTGAATTTTAGGAATAGCCTTTGGATCCTGTGACTATTTCTTTGTCCAGCTTCCTTAAAAAATTGACAAGGGATTCGAGTGTTTCCTGGCCACAGGATGTAAAAAGTATTGTATTTGGAAAAATTTATTAAAATTTTATTAAAATTTTATTTATTAAAAAGAAGCCTGCAGCCTGACATTTTAACCAGCATCATGTGTCCATGTCATTCTTGTGTGTCTGAAGCAGTGAAAAGTCTTCACTGGTTGTCTATTATGTTGCCTCAATTGTACACCTCAAATTAATCTGCCATCAAAGAAAGTCTTAGAAGTACTTCAGAACATTTCTTCGATTCTATAACACTTAATTTGTAACAAGAACAAATTTAATCTAGTCTGCTGTTACACTACCTTTGTACATGCCTTCTAAAATTCCTCAGATTTTTTGGTAGTCTGAAATGTGGAGCTAGTTAGGGCTTGTATTGGTCATTTAATTCTGTCCTGGCAAAACAGACAACTTCCTTTTAACATAAAATACTGTTTGCTGGTGCTGAAGAAATGAAGACCCCAAGTGAATAAGAACAGACACTTTTCATGCCCATGGCTGATTCATGCTTTGCTCAGGAAACAACTTAGCCTTGCACTGACAGTGTTGATGTCATCATGCTGTGCAATCAGCTCCAACTGTGTGTGTCATGAGGGACAAACCATGATGGTGCCCTACTACTGTAGCATGGTGAGCCTGCCAAGTCCCCACTCCTGCTTGCTCCACCCATAATGTAACATCTTCAAATGGAGCTACACCTCCTGCACACCCATAGGTGTTGCGGTGGGGTGACCGCAACCTTCCCTGGCAGACAGCTTTTGCCCATAGAAAGAATCAGTAACAATATTCTTGATAGATATTCATAGATATTCTATTCCTCACAGCCTCACGGCTGGAGCTCAGCACAGATGGCTACACAGACTGCTCACAAAAGACTGCGCCAGAATAATGTGAACACCCACCTAAGTACAGGATTCTCTGGGCAGAGTTACATTTGAAAAGACCAGTGAGGAGCAGGATTTAGGTACAATAGCATCAGGGAGCTTGGAAACCCCGTGTAACCCGACCATGCTTCCACTCCTAAGGCCCATCCCCCCAGGCGGGAACCTCCACACATAGGAACTCTCCAGTTCTTTTAGCAACAAAGGCTTCCTGCTCTTTCTGCTGCTTCTAGTGCTTCTGCACCACAGCAAATGGTGGCAGAGACACTATGGGAATATTTTACTCTGAGGAATGGTTTCAGGCAAATGCAGTTTAAAGGAGAACTTGTTCCCTTAAAGAGCCACGACTCCTGTGTTACCTTTAGTTCATGGTCCTTTGCCTTAGCTTCCTCTGAGTTTTGGAGCCATGAATCAGGTGACTGTATATATAGAGGGGCGATTTACAGTAATGGAAACCCTACCCAGTGAGGTATTAAGTCCTGCCTTTCTGGAATAACTGTGGTTGGTGGCCCTTGCCTCCTTCAAAGTCTTCTGTTGAAATCTGTTGCAAATACTTTGGAAGAACCTCACAAAAATATTTCTGTGAAAAATGGCAGTACCAGACTTTTTCCAAGCAGTCAGCTCTTGATTTGGAATGAATCCATGACCGGCGTCTAGTTGTAAAGATCTGCAGTGCTGTGCTGGCGACCTGCCACTGTTCTCTCTTCACTGGTTGTGTCCTCAAAGTCATCCTTAAATGCAGAAGGGGCCATATACATCATTCATAGCTCTGTATGGTGCCTGTTACGTGGCCTGAGATAATTTTTAGCAATTGACCATTATGTATTTGAAGTAGGTGTTGTGGCTGCTGCTGCAGGTTATACTGAGCACCACTTGCTCAGAGAGCACAGCCCAGGACCCCAGGACCTCACAGACTTTCAGCTTGGTCCTGCACTACTGCAGGATTGTGGTGGGACAGCAGTCCTGCAGAGAGCTCAGGCTTGTAGGCAGCCCAGTCACTGAGTAGGTGCCCAAACCAAGCTCATGTGAGTCATTCCTCCTTTACTAGCGAAATATGTGTTGGGAAGCTGCCAAAGTATATTCTGGACTTTTTGCAGTGTATCTGGCTACTCTTGTCTAGCAGACGTTGTCTGCATCAGAAGTAGTACAGGAATGAATATTTATCTTTACATGTCACCTGCACTTTGAGGTTTGTTCTAGTTCAACACAACAAATGCCATATGGGCCTTTGTGAACAGAGTGGCAGCTACCTTCAAGCACCACATACACTGTATCAGCAAGGACTCCTCATAAATCCTTCCTACATCAAGACAAATAGAAACAAGAATGGTTATCCTAAGCTCTCTTCTTATATTCTCAAAAGATACAACATACCCCTCAAAATAATACTTGAAGCCTCCAACAAACATCTTTCCTCACCATATCAAGCACAGGCAATAACTCAGTAAAGTTCCCTGACCTGACAAAGGGAAGTGGGTCAGGAGTCTTGTATCCAGTTACATTCTTTGGCAAGGCTGAGGTGCTCTGGGCTGATAGTTATCCTCAGATTTAAATGTTTCTATTGTCATTGAAGACAACTGTGTCTGTTCTTTTGAATTCCTTTGGGTAGTTTATCTCTGAGAGTTATTAATTGTTTATAAAGCTGGAGCTCTCATATCTGGCAGGATTCTGGAGTAAGTGTTCATATCAAACTCTGCCTGCTGCAACATGCAGTCTCAACCCTCTGAAATTGTAGCATATATAGGTTTAATCAGCACAGAAGATTACCAAGTATCCTCCTGCACGCTTTGATTTTGCTTCAGTTAGCAAACTGAACTATGATAATTTGTTTTTCAACTAAATACTATATTATTTTTTGCAATGAACATTTCTAGTAAAAACATTTCTTTTTAGTGCACAACAGGAGTGCAATGAACCATGAGTAGTCTGATGATGTAAATATTAGTAATGTTTATTTCTTAAGATACTCCCTCGTAAAGTTAGTATTTTAACTACCTACATGTAGAAAAAATACCCCTAATCTAAACCAAAACCAAACTAATATTAAAATATACAAGTAATAATTTCTTATTAACAGCACATAAACTGAGAGTATATATGAAACCAAACAAGCCTAATTCAAATATATAATAATTTAACACTAGAGGTCTATGCTAAATATAAATTTCACATATTACCATATGCCTGTCTTTTGGATAGATGAGGCAGATTCAAAAACAATATATTTGAGAGTGAATGTGTATAGAAATATATGAAACATATTTTCAGAGGAAAAAAAGACATAAATGGACACATCTCACTAGGTTTAACAGATATTTGTTATTTATTAATTTTGCACTTGTTTTGAATTTGTTCTATCCATATGTATCTTTTCAAAAACTTACATTACTTCTCAAAATTTTCTAGGAAAGCCAAAGTTCTTTATGCAAACTTTCTAATTTACAGACTCATTTTCACAGCTATTGCTATAATCTTCTTATAAATTCTTAATAAATAAACCGAATGTATTCTGATTGTGTTTTTAACAGTATGTGATACTTTTCTTTTGCATTCAGGCTCCCATGATAGTCTTTGTTACATAAGAACATAATCTTATCTTCTTACTGAACAGTTAATTCGACTAAGACAGTGTTGCGGTCTGTAATTTCTGCCGGTGGAATGGCAGCCGCAGCCTGCCCAGAGAGTGCAGTGGGGCTTCCTTGGGGAGAGAAGCTGTTTCACTTCCCGTAGCCCCTTCCGGACGGCCCCACATGGCTTTGGCTAGCTCTCAGCTCCACAACACGGCAGCGATAAAGGAGGCAAGAAGGCTCCCTGCATGGGGGCTTCAGAGGATGTTTATTCACGTGGCTCTCGGAGGCAGAGAGAGGGCCACGTGGGCGGCTGGATGCCCGTGTAGCGGAGGACCAGCACGGCCGTTTCCCCCAGGCAGAGAGAACTTCACGTGGTATGGGGCTGGATTTTGTATGGGGAGGAGGGGTCGGAGAGAGCACATGGACTAATGGTCTCAGGCTACAGGGGCGGCGCATGGGCAGGATTAGGGTACAGAACAAATGGGGAGAACCTGAGGGAGTGGTTAGGAATAGGGGCGGGGGAAGGGAGGACAACGTGGGGGGGAAGACAATTTAGCAAAAAGGGGGTGGGAAAACACACCTCTACCAGGCGGTACATAAGAAAAAAATGCACTAATATTGTGTCTGCGGAGACACAATAAAGAGGCTCTTACACCTGCCAGGTTCAGCAGAAAGGGAAGANCCAACTCCACAAGGGATTGGAGAGCATGTCACTTCCTTCTCAATCCCACTGGAGAAGAAAGGTGCTCATCAAAGCTCTCTTATCACAAAAGGAATTAAAACCAGAAAATACCGTTAAGTAAACACTGGCTATTATTTACATGAAACTGTGTGAGAAAGAATCTGACTCCAAGGTTAAAAACAGAAGGCTTACAAAAACCAGGGCAACATAATATTTCTTGTAAAACATAGGATTTGTATTTTGAGTACCAAAAGTGACATGATAGGATCTTTTCAAGGAATCCTGAAGAACCTATTCATTTCATCTTTATGCAGCTATGAAGAACATAATAGAGAATTTTTCACACTACAGAAATGTATCTGCCTTCCCACTACATTTTTCAAATATAAAAAATCTGAAAACTAAAGCATATTTTCTAAAATCAAAGAGGAATTTAAACAAACAAAGCACAGCTACCAGAATTAGGATCCTGATTCACACCAGAAAATCTTCTGGAATCTGTCATTTACACATATCAGCTTAAGGTGCTTATGGAAAGTATTGGGTGCCTAGACAGTGAGAGGATTAGGATACTTTCTGACTTTTAACACTGTATTTTTGTTTCTTGATGTCTCATAATGCTGAAAAAATCAATCAAAATGATACAAGAAAAATAAATTATGAAAAAAACTTGCTTAGGCTACTAAGATTTTACAATTTTCTACAAGATAGACTTTGATACTCCGGTGTACAAATACCCAGAGTAACACTTTTAACACAATGTATCATCATAAAACTTTGTTTAAAATAAAGCCTGAATTGACAAAATATAGATTTTAAACAAATCATATAGATATATTTTTCTTCCATTCTTCTCTTTACAGTTGAACAGAATTAGCTTGGAAAGCAGTTTTATATTTATTCACTTCTGGTATCATTTTTAATTTGCATCTTGCTGCTTGATGCCTCCACTTGATGGGTACAATATGACAACAGGTAATAGATACAATAACAGTAAAACAGTGATCATTACTGCTGGGACTAGAAACACCCATCATTGCTTTTTTTTTAGCTTTCCTCAGCTGGAAAGTTTTGACATCTGCTGGTTTGGGACATAGCTGAACAGCTGTCAGCAGTGGGGTAGCTGCTTTCAGCAGCAGTTGGCGGGATGGCAGGGTGCCAGCTTGTACCATCTGTGCGCCTGACATTTCATTCTAATTAACAGTAGGGTTAATTGTTCTGGCAGGCTCAAATGTAGTGTCTAACATTACCCAAGGGAAACATGTACAAGTGCAGAAGTGGCAGGGAGCTGGGGACAGCGTTGCTAACAAACCTATTGAGGGAGAATGGTTAACAACTACTGATGATTTTACTAGCTGGCCACATGCAATAAGGCTGAGGTATTTTTTTATTCTGATGAATTATGCCAAGCCTGTAATGATGTAGAAGAAATCAAGCTTTGAAAGGCTGAGACTGCTGCCTTGGGGCAATTGAGAGGGAACAATTTGCATGTTATTACTGCATATTCATACCTAATTGTGTTAGGCTTTGCTAATAGAGCAGAATGACAGTATGAAAAATCGAGCAACTGCTTTATAGCCAACAAAGCTAGTGTTTTTTCCCTACAATATGAGTGCTGAATGATCATTTAGACATTTAGTTGTTCAATATGACAAGTCTACCATTTGTTAGCTTGACATATAATAATTTATAAAGGAGTATTCTAATTTTACTTTTAGTTTATTCTCATTTTATACAGTATTCATGGTAGCAATTTGAATGGGGATATTCATAGCTATTGTAAGTAGTTGTGATTCAAATGAAACTATTTTGTATGAAGTATTTCTATTGTTTTATGATTTATTAATTTTAATGTTTAAATAGCTTTTTCAGATGTTAATATAACATAAATGGGAAGTTGATGAGAAATCTCTGTTATGATCATGTTGCTACATTCTGATTTAGCTAATCTTTTTACTTTCCCGTTTAGACCCCCACTAAGCATGTTTGGGCTGTGGGCTGGTTTAAGAAGCTGTCACGTAATACCATTCCAGGTATGGTATTATACAGATTCTAAATCCAAGACTTGTGATATACTCAGTTTAGGCTGAGTTACAATCCAGGATGAAGGCGTAAAAATCTCAAAACATCAAACAGAATGCATTTTTTGGTCACACATATTTATGCAGTGCTACAGGAAATTTTCTCTTCAGGAAAATGTACCTCAGTTTCACTGTAAGTTTTTAGTGGCCTACTCTTCCTAATGTATAGAATATCAGTTATTCCCTTCTTTCATACTGTTCCATAGACATGACTAATACTCTAGGAAACATTGCTATAGGCCACACTGCATACATTAAAATGCAACCAGTCTCAGAAAATTTTGAAATTAACTAGCTTAATAGTTAAAAATACTGAAAAAGTTGATAGTGATATCACACATGATATAAAACTCATGAAGGAAGGCCAGATATAAGATTTTCAATATCTCTTTGGTAATTTTGGAATCTAAGTTATTTGAACATGTAGCAGGTCTGAATTGCAGTAAAAAGTAAAAAGATGGTAAATTTTGTATTGGTTAATCTCAGAAATAGTAGATGAGATTGTCAAGACTTGGACACGAGAGAGAATTAGAACAAACTGAGGAGGAGATTCAGTTATTTGCATGCTTTGTTGTAAAAATAAAAGAAGTTTTTAATATGCTGGGTGAAACTTGTGGTTTAAAACTCTTTTATATTATTTGGGAATTGTTTATATGAGTGTAATGCTTTCTTCATGGAAGAACATTGTACTGTGGGTAGTTTATACTTGGTTTTGTATTTAGTCAGCAGAAACATTTGTACTTCATCTACTTTGTTTATGTCCAAAATATTTCCAACATATAATGACAGTATTCTAGTAATATTTATTTTTATGATTAATACTGATATGTTTTATGCAAGGTATTTAAATACTGCAATCGGTGCAATTGGATATAGTCTTCCAATAGTTCACTACATAACTGAAGTGCATATGGTTACATTCTAAACCTGTGGTCATTGGTCAGTATTTTTTTTTAACTTTATGAGTGGAACCTTACTGCCAAACTACTAGTTGGTTCTTTGGTTGGTTGGTTTTGGTTGTTTTGTAGGTTTTTTTTATTTGTTTTGAGGAGATCATGATTTATGAAGAAATCAAATGAAAACATAAAGGCTGGTGTTGAGCCTCTGATGTTGCATTTGCAGCAAAGAGCAATGTGACTGCTACAAGTAGGAATGACCTTACCAAAGTCTCATGGGTAAAAGACATCTCACTAGGTAGATTTATAATTTTTACCTTTTAAATAAACCAAATTAACTAAATGGTTTATTTCCTGTCAAAACCAGAAAGACTCCACTGGTTATATTTACCTGGTTATAACAAAGAATGTCACTGAATATATATGAACATCTTTAGCAAATCAACATTCTGAAAATGCCTAGAGCTAATGTAATTTATTATGCATGGAAGAAGATGCTAAATATATTGGCCTTCAGCAGAAAATAATAAAATGGTTTGATTAGGTTTAATTTAATTATTGTTGTAAGTGAAAATCCTCTATTCCTGCCTTCTCTGCCCTTCAAAGAATCCTTCATGGAAGAAAAGCAGTAAAGATCCACTTGCGATGTTGCAAAACAGCATTTTTGTCAATGCCATTATGACACCTTGTCCACTTGTTTTCTTGTCTTCTTTTTTTGAATTGTAGCAGCTGAGCTTCAGTTCTTTGCCATCTGTACTCTCAGTATATATCTAATCTGGTGCCTTCCAGACCTCCTGCTGCAAAACAAAAAACAAGAAAATTTGCCAGGACTTTACAAGACTGAAAAGTTAAATTAACAAAATGCGATTAAGATTAATGTTAATATTGATATTTCAGGATTTACCAAAGAAGACTCTTTTGCAGTTGGGTTATTCTTGATTTGTACTCCGTGTATATTTGACTCCTCCCTAGTCCTTCCTGCAGGTAGGTGAGCTTTCCATTATCCATTTCCTGTATCCAAATCTCATAATCATACAAATTTTTTGTTATCAACTTCCCTACAATGCAAATATTTCTAATCATCATTAGAAATATATGCATTACATTACAATTACTTCTTGTATTATGTATACAATTACTTCTTGTATAATGTATTACATTAAAATGACTTCTTTTTCTCAATCCCTTAATATCATATTCTGCAGTTTTAAGTTAATAGGAAATCCATATGCTCCATCTGAACAGGTTCTTATTGGACCAAATTTTTTTTTTCTTTTTGGTAGGTTCTTCTGCTTTTCATGGCATAGAAGTTAATGGCTAATGTATTTTTTTCCTTTAATCAGACTTCAGAAAATATACTATTTTCTCTCATAAAGAAAATCCATGCCAGAATGTAAGTCACTTTTTTGACAGGAACCATATAAAAACCCATATTCTTTAAATATCTATATTTTTATGTGTGTGCATGTGTTATCACTTCACAGTTATAGAAAATATGTGGGATCTTATAAACTTCAGATTTTTGGGAGATGTATCCAGACTATTCTAAGCCTGTCTGAAAGGTGGAAAGAAGAGTATTTTCCAAGGAATCTTACATCAAGAGGGCTATGAAATCTGGGTACCCAGTATTTACATATTATTAGCTGACTTGTGGTTTATCCGTGACTTCCACTGGAAATTCTTCCACCCTACTTTGCAGTGTATATCCATATACGTTCCTATTCATATACAGTTCATTTATATGTAAGGAATTCTGGTGGGCAAGCAACAGGCAAAAGAAATACAAATCATGAAAGCATTGTTTATGTATTTACCTATCCTTATCGTTTCTGTCTTTTGCCTTTTTCTTTCTCTTACATACTTCCTTTTAAAAAGTATATTTCATGCTATGTTGATTTCTCGATATTTTTATGCTTATTTCTAGATGCTAGTTTTCTTTGGAAGCTTTTGGACTATGAAAAAAGTAAACAAGTTTACAAAATGTCCAGCCCACAGCTGGATAAACACATCACGGGATGAGTGAACTGGCTCACAGGTTGCCACAAAGGGTTATAGTGAATGGGGTGACATCAGACTGGTGATGTGCGCCACTAGTGGGGTTCCACAGGGCTCCATCCTCAGCCCTGTGCTCTTCAATGTCTTTATAAATGATTCAGACACAGGACTGGAAGGGATACTGAGCAAGTTCACAGATGATACAAAACTGGGCGGAGCTATTGGCTCCTTGAAGCCAGGGAGGCCATGCAGAGAGACCTTGACAAATCAGAGGGCTGAGCAATCACTAACCATATGAAGTTCAACAAGAGAAAGTGCTGGATTCTGCACCTGGGATGGGGCAAACCTGGATGGATGTGCAGACTGGGGAATAAGATGCTGCAGAGCAGCACTGTGGAAAGGGACCTGGGGGTGCTGGTTGATGGCAAGTTGAATCTGAGCCAGCAGTGCCCTGGCAGCCAGGAGGGGCAAGCGTGTCCTGAGGTGCATCAGCAACAGCATCACCAGCCAGGCAAGGGAGAGGATTGTCCCGCTCTGCTCTGCACTGGGGCAGCCTCACCTCAAGTTCTGCGTGCAGTTTTGGGTGCCACAATCTAAGAAAGACATTAAACTATTAGAGAGAATCCAAAGGAGGGCCATGAGGGTGGTGAAGTGCCTTGAGGGGAAGCCAAATGAGAAGTGGCTGAGGTCACTTGGTCTGTTCAGCCTGGAGAAGAGGAGACTGAGGAGACCTCATCAGACTTACAACTTTCTTGGGAGGTGAATAGGAGGGACAGATACTGGTCTCTTCTCTGTGCTGACCAGGGATAGGAGATGAGGGAATGGTCTGAAGCTGTGTCAGGGGAGGTTTAGGCAGGATATTAGAAAAAAGTTCTTTGCCCATTGGGTGGCTGGGCACTGGAAGAGGCTCCCCAGGGAAGTGGTCACAGCACCAAGCCTGACAGAGTTCAAGAAATGTTTGGTCAATACTCTCAGGTACATGGTGTGACTCTTGGGGGTGTTCTGTGCAGGGCCAGGAGTTGGACTTGATGATCCTTGTGGGTACCTTCCAACTCAGCATAGACTGATTCTGTGTTACTGTGATTCTGTGAAGTTTTCTTTATATTTGTCTTGATTGACAGGGCATTTTTGCTTTAAGAATTCTTTTCTATTCTGATTAGTGGTGGGTATAAAAATAAAAATGCCTCTAAGAGGTTCTGCTGTGCATGATGATGGAGACTGGTATTGCTGATAATTTTTCTATCTCATATTTTTCAGCATGCATGACTACAGCTAAAGCATTTCACTGCAACACATCGACAATACTGCAGTATGGAAGACCCCTTCCCTTTGTGGGTGAGGTTGGTACAGTTTGAGGGATGTGAGTGTTTGCATATTCATCTTTAATTGTCATCTACAATTTTTTCAGATTAAAAAAAAAAAACAACAAAGGAAGAGTAGAAACAAGTAGAAACAATCACATGGTGTGAGTCTTGGGCTGCTCTGCACAGGACCAGGAGTTGAAGTCGATGATCCTGATGGGTTCCTTCCAATTCAGCATATCCTATGATTCTGTGATTCTAGGCCTCAAGAAACAGTAAAAATTCTTACTGAAACACAGTTATATTGATTTGGGCTACTTCTGTTCAGTGTATTTAGTTGATCTGAACATGATTTTTGTTATTCAATTTCAATAATTTTATTATTCTATAGTTGGAAGGTTATTAATTTTGAATAATATTTCCCACACTAGAGAAATTTGGACTGTATTATCCACAAGTTGCAAGAAAATATTCTTATTATTATCTTGATGCCAGTTACATATTTTTGTTAAAATTCATAGTAAGTGTTCATACTGCAAGGAACATGAGACTAAACTGAATTTAAATCCTGTTGCTAAACTGAAAGGTTTTTGAAATTGTAATACCACAGAATTACAGAGTATTTGAGCTACCCTGTCAGTGGGCATGACTAAGAGGCTAGCTCCATTTTCTTAATTCTCTCTATTCCCTTCCATCAAGTATTCATACATATTGTTAGGATCCTCCTGAGCCTTCTCCCTGATAATGTCAGGGACTGGATAGTTTCCAGGTAGTCAGTGTCCTCAACCTCTCCTCATAGGATCTATGCTCTAGTCCCTTATTCCTCCTTGTGACTCTGCTGGACCCAGTCCAGTATGTCCATGCCTCTTTTGTACAGGGGAGCAGAATTTCCTGTGCTCACTGTATACAGATGCCATTTCCCCCCTTTTATATGTATAGCAATCCCTCCACCAGCTAAAACAATTTTTGGAAATTTAGAGTTTTCTCCAAATGCTCCCAGAATGGAGTTTAGTCTTCACTTGAGAATTTCCAGGGGTTTTCTCACAATCTTGGGTTCAAGCAGTTAAGATTAGTTAGATTAATCTATAAAACAACACAGGTAAAATGGGATAATTTAGACCTGAATAAGAATGATTAATGAAATATATTGTCAGGAGGTGGCCTGCCTACCTTGTATAGATTGTAGCTTTACTGCAGCTATTCCGCCTAAATGGAAATGTGAATTTACAATGACATTTTTTCCTGTTCATTATGCTGAATAGGATGGGTGATCTGGTTATTTGAAAATAAGAAGCAGCTAAATTTACAAATAAAACCAGGAGTTTCCTTTGGAGTTTCTCAAGACATTGTGAAAAACGATGAAATAAACTATTGTCTTTGGCAGAGGTTAATGCTGGAGTGATATTAAAAGTAGTGTCCCTCTATGCAGAGATCCGGAATCTGTATTTTAGTGAAAATTTCTTAACATGGAACACAGTTATACATTCACAGGATAAGATTTGATCCTATTACAAATTCTTTTTTCTTTTTTTTTTGTTGGAGAGCTGCAAGTAATGCTTTACTTACCTTTTTTTGTGAGTCCCAGAAGACTGAAGGTTTTGCATTGTACCAGTATTAAGCAGGTGACAGTTTTATATGTAAGAGCTTAAAATTTACATAAATAGCACATATAGAGTATGGAGAATGAGATAGAAAATGAAAGAATGATGGCTTATCTGGATTCATTTTTTCACTGCTAGATAGAGGGTATCTCTTCCTGCCTGTTTTGGCCTTATTGTTACATCTGCTGTGTTGTGGTATCATTCTGGTACTTCAGTTCCAGAAAAAAAATTGATATGCATCTTTTCCAAAGCTCCTATAAATGACTGCAGACATTATTTGCAAAGAACTTCTGCAAAAGAAGAGCTCTGGTCTCCTTCTGCTTAAAAATGCCCACATCTGGAATAAATCTAACTTAAATCAAGGAATAAGAGTAGTTCTGTTCTTCTCACATATCTCTTTGCATGTCATAGCCTAGCCAGAATTTGACTCTGCCCGTTGTTTTGCTTTTTCCTAAGTGTCAAAAAATAATTTGATGTGTGCGTTTGAACACAATATTTTCTAAAGAACTTGGGAAAGTTTAAGACTGTATTTTAATGTCTGCATGCGTATAAAAGATAAGATTCTTAAATATTGATAAAAGTAGTAATTTAGGGCCATTTCACAGTTCTTTTCTATTCACACAGAGCACCAAATTGTCATATTTTTCTTGTTTGATTATTGGTAACTGGTCATGCATTCATTATTCTGTTTCACATATATATATTTTAACATAAATAACCATAATATAGCTTTGCTTGCATTCCTATTACACAAATTACATCTGTTTGAAGACATTTTGGCTAGAGTACATTTAATATTAAAAGGATATAGCTGACTTTTTTTCTTCTTTTTATTCCTATATCTCTTTATAATTGATTAATGCTCATTTGGATTAATAATTTATAGCTCATATAGCTTCTGGCTTATTAATTGTTTAATTTCAGAGGAAGCAACTGAGTACTAAGGAGAAGCAAGTTGTCATTCAAAGGGACACATTAAATTTAAATACTCCATTGATGCATACAGTAGAAGTGGTCAAAGTACTTAATATGTGCTTCTTACATCTAGTACTATACTTGTAAAGAAGAATAATGATAGTGAAGATTAAAGGGTATTAGGATTTTTTTTTTAGATAGAAGAGGCATTTGATAGCATGTGATGTGGAAATTGTATGATCCTATGTTGTTTTTGTTTTTCTTTATGTCTTTTTTTTTGCACTTTTACTTTTCTCTCCAAGGCCAAGCAGAAAGAGGAGCAAATTGAATAAACAATGCTCAGAATTAATAACAAACAAGATTAAATATGCAAATGATGATTAAATGATAAAATTCATTTTAAGTTGTAGATAAGCCTTTTTGCCTTTGGAATTGAAATTAATCTCAAGATATGTTTAGATCAAAGGATCAGAATCTGAATCAACACTGATTTTTGATAAGGATATGTGGTAGTTCTACTTCACTTGAGAACCTGACACTCGCTAGACAGGACTTAATATTCATTTTGGGTAGATCAAGAAAAGAAGTTCTTCCTCCTTACAGAGAAGTAACTAGTGTTCTTTAACATGTTGGATTTGGATGGAACATTTTTGGAAGATTTTATTTTAGGAAATGCTAATATCAACAATTTCCCAGTATTTTTGTGTTATTTTTTTATACATGATATAGGTAGCTTCACCTTATACATTTACAGTGTGCTTTTTATATAAGGGTAAATAATTAAAGACAGAATCTTTCAAAGGATCTTCTGTCTTAGCTTTTTGTTGTAGTTTTTTCTCTGTTCTTTGAAAGAACTCTATTTATTTTTGTTAGTGATGAGAAGGAAGTAAAAATAGAAGTTAAATAGCCTGCAGTTGAATTTCTTTGTTTTGATCTTGACATTTAAAAACTGGAAAGTTATTATATACCATGGAAAACAGGTAATGATATATCTCCATCTGCCAAAGCCAAAAAAGTTATTAATGAGATGCATATATCCTTTTCTTTTCTTTACCAAGAATTGATAACATGTTCTGTAAGTAGATGAAATAATCCCAAAATAATTTGCATTTTCCCCATTTTCAAAGCTGCATGCCTTACAGAGCGGAAAGAAAAGACATAGGGAAACATATTCACTGCTATAGAAAAATGATAGAAAAAGTAAAATACCTTGGATGTCTGTTATCTTTACCATTCTCCTATTCTTATGAGCAGTGCAGGAATCTCTCTTTTACAACAAAGAAAACATATTGAGAAGGCAAATACTTTTATGCTAGTCATGGTCTCAAACAGCAGGAGGTCTCCATATGATGTGACACCTGCAGGCCCTTTGAGTTCTGAGTCTATTACTAGACACCTGTTCAACTTCTTTTCTAGAAGCATCAGGTGTATACAATGGCTGGACTAGCAGGCATGATTGGTTCTCTGCAATCATCTTTCATAGCTCTGGCTATGAAGAAGAGGTGCCAGTTCTCAATAAACCCTTGCAGAGCAAGGTGCCCATAGGTCCTAGCAGCATCTCTAACAGAGGAACTCCAGGGTGCCGGCTCATTACCATACTATCCAATCTCACAGTGCTAACTTTTCCCCTCAGACCTTTATATTAGTTGGCAGTGCCAACTAATTCTCCACTTATCAAGTGTTCTATAAAACAAGTAATTGCAGGAGGACATCCCATGAAGATACAATGGCCTGCAGTCCAACTGTTGCATTCTGTAACCCTTCAATTCACAATGAGAGCAGCCTGGATCCTTGGCAGTTACAGTGCATAATAGATCTTTCTCAAACTGAAGACTGAGTTGACTGAGACCTCAGCTATTGTGATTTCTGGGATTCTTCTGACTATAACACTACTTATGTTTTCTGAGGTAGGATAAATTCAAAGTCAATGAATCTGTCAATTTTTTTTTTGTGGAAACTCAAATCCCTATGACAGGCTCTCTAAGAAGTGCCTCACAAATTGGTATGTCTAGGAGAAATTGCAGAAAAAGAGAGGTAATATAAATATGAATTGAATGTGATTTTTAAAGAGAAATGAAGAGGGTTTTTTAACACATAGCCTCATACCTTAACTAATGTTAAGTAGTCTGAAGTGGAGAAATACCAGAAACTTTGAATTCAGGTATCATATATGAGAAGGAATCTCAGTGGAAACATATAAATGTGATTTCATGCTCAGAATTTCTGTCTATTTTTTTAGCTTTCGAGTGCCTTCCAGTTTTTAGTAAAATAATATTGTTTCCTCCTCCAAAAATGTTCGCTGATTTCTTTTTATACATACATGGCACAGTGTTAGCATATATGACATTTTAACCTTTTCACAAATGTTTTCTCAATTACATGCTTTGTATTCTGTGTCTCAGGTGCCAACTTATTCATGTAGAAATAAACAGTGGATTACTTCAGAACAGTTGGTAAAGGGAGTTCCAGAAAAATATGAAGGAATGAATTGATATAATTGTTTGAAGGGAGATTAAATTAAACTTAGAGGTTTAAATACAGGAGAGCAGTCCAAGAAAAATGGATCATTTCACTGAAACATGGCTATTCCCTTTTGCTGTCCCCTGAAATCCTCGAAGTGGAAACAGACAAGTACACAGAGGGTTTACTAGGAAAGGAAAAATCTTGTGTTGAGAAGGAAGGACCAAAATATATAGACCAAGAAGCAAAAAGAGCTAGTAATGTACCTGGAAAACACTACATTGGCAAATACAGATTTTAAATCTTTTGTTCTAACATAGGCACCAAAGTTTGTTATCATCATTGTTACCTTATGATGCTACTTAGGAGAAAAATTATGGCAAAATTTAAATTTGTTTCATATGAACCAATGCAGTACGCAAATCCAAAAAAAAAAAGTATTTTTGTAGTTGCCTTTTAAGCTTACTGCATCACTACAATTTGGTTTTAAACTGTTTAACAAATACAAACTACTTAAGAAAGGGTGGCAGGTAAAGGGTGGAAAGAAGTGTGAGTCCTCCTGGATATGTCTTACTTCTGTTGTGAACAAGCAATGTTGGATACAATTGCCCAGTTGTCCTTGGAGCTTCAAGGTTAACTAGCAACTTCTTGTAGTTAGATCCCTACTGTTTCCAAGTTAATTGGTCCACCCTGCCACATTCCTACAGAAATCCTGCTTCCCTGCAAAGTCAGTTCAAACTACCTGACATTAGACAGCATTTTCACAGGGGAAAACCAGGCATTTCGTTAAAGATCAAGAGACTATAACCTTCGAGAAGTGGGACCTAACAGTATAATCTTGAAATTTTCCTGCCTGTTTGTGTTTCCTTGATATGATGTGAAAGAAATAATAATTATCTTAAGAAGGAAAATGCCATTTGTGATGGCAGTTTGCACCTGGCTCTAAGTTTAAGTGTTAGATAACAGGCAGTTTACATGGATATCTGGACTCTGTCACAGTATGGGGTAGTGAAGGGGTTTCTCACAGGACAATAGATTAGATTTGTCAGTTAATGTACCAGTAAAATGGACAGGAGATTCCTACTTAGTGTTAACTCGGGCACAGTTCTTTGTCAGTGTAGGATCCAAGTTGTATGGTCAGTAAAGCTTAGATGTAGTATAGAGACACCTGTAAAAATGTGAAAAAATTTAAATATAGCCTGTTTTTTCAAACACAGCTGAGAATTTATATTTTTTCTTTTTATTAAAGCAAAAAATTCTTTAATCTAGCAAGCACCTACAGCCCTGATATCTATACTTCTACTCATTATAGAATCTTCCATTTTTTAATCAACATTTTATATCTAAAATATTTGATTTATTTATTTCCTACTAGGAAGGTTGACACACCTCTTCCCTTCTCTTTTAGCACCATCCTAGTTGTGATGTACAAGTCTTTCCTTTAGTTTTTCACTTTGATAATTATGGCTATAAAGAAAATTTTTCCTTTTTTTTCCTCTTTAAATAACACCATGCCATTTCACAGTTATTGCTGTATTATCACTGTTTTAACAGTTGTTTTTAAATTCTGTGGAAAATCTGTGGGATCAATGGGAAAAGATAGATTTTCACAAAAGGTATCTAGAAGAACCAGGTATAATCGATATCCTTTTTCTGTTTAAGAGATGTGAAAAATGTAGCTTGACTTACTGGATAGTCAAAGAAAAATACAGAAAGTGACCAACAGAAGAATGAGGGATTGCAGACTCCCTCTGTGATTCCTCATTGTGCCAATCTTGATGTAGCTTGCAATTTCATGCTCAAGATTTGTAGTTAACACTGGAACTTTTCTCAGGAAATTCAATGTTCCACAGTGGTGCAGAAGAGAAATAAGATAAAATTACAAAAAGAGTGAAATCCATTATTTTTTTTTTTCCTGACTTAAACAGGAAGTAGCCCTTTTTGTGTGTTCATTTGAGAAGGTGTTTGCTCTCTCCCCACCTCAAAAATAAGTTTATCTGAGTTTTTTCCTAAAATGAAATGAGACTTGTGCCAGTGCTCAAATATTGTAAGGTATACCAGCACTGTATAAAATGACCACTGGTAACTGAAGGGCAAAGAGGCATTAGAAACATTTTGCGTATTTTCTAAATGCTCTTTTTACATTTTTTTGAGGTGTCCCACTGCTTGCAATGATGCTACTGTTTAGATGAAACTCTTTCCTTAAGTTCAAATTCAACTATCTCTCTGAACTGATTAATTGTGCCCTAAGTAAGACATTAAATATTGTGTAGAAACTAGTAAAGATAGAAGATTCACAATTCGAACTGGAACTGTTTTGAGGTTTCTAACTAGCAGTTGCCATTCTCATCACTAGGACATTAATGCAGCTGAATGGGACATCAGTCTACTATATTATACCTTTTATACCTTTACAAATTGATCCCCTGATAGCAGATAGGGATTCTTTAGTTCAAAATAAACTGGTTTCTGTGATCTTATAAAAATGCTAAAGAAGAATTTTCTAGCATCTCAGATCCTTTCACTCTTTCCTTGATAGCTTTATTCCACATCCTTTTTTTCTGCAATGATTGGAGGTTGTTAAATTATTAGATTTATTCAAGAATTCAGCAGTCAAATTGTTTCTCAATTTGTCACTGCATTTTCAGTTGTCAGTTATTCACTTTAATTTTTAATAAATCACTGATTAGTGTTATTTTTCACTGTGTGCAAGAATGGGTACAACTGAGAAACTAAAACAAAAGTCAGGATTATCCTAATTTTTTGTTAATTAAAGTTATGAAAAACCATAAGATTATTTTTGCTCTACAAAAGTCATGGTATTTTTTGTTGGCTTTTATTTTTTTGGTTTGTTTTGTTGGTTTGTAGATCTTTTTAAAAAGAATGTATAAATGGTGGTGTCAAAGTATTTTTGCCCCTATTTTTGAAAGATGTATCCACTTATGTACTGCATACACACATAATTTTGTCTCTGTTATTCTGACACGCCTGACAGATGTAAAAGACAAATACAAAAAAACCTAGTATGAACTTCATGCAAATAGAGCTAAGCAAGTGTTTTACATTATAGTCATATAGAGAAGTGTGCCATTTTATAAAAGAAAACTTAGAAGATATGTAGTTCCTCTAAGTATATCTTTGGAAAAGATAATTTAAAAATCATTTTTAAACTCTATTTGTTTTCTGCTGTTAGGTTCTAGTTTGAGTATCTCTCCAAAGAAAGCATCAGGCTTATTTGTTCAATTCTGTGTCAGGATTACAAAGAATGTAAACACTCAAATGAAATAATAGCTGAAGTAGTTTGTTGACCTCCTATTTTTTTTTTCTGATTATTTTGTACAGTATCTCACCTTTATATATTAATATAATTAAACTAAGAGTGTCAGCTCCTGCTTTGGGCTTAATTTGGCCTTTATAAACTAGCTTGACTTCTGAAATTTGTCAGTACAATTAAAAATTAGGTGTAATTTTAAAAACAGTGTTAAATATTTTTCCTCTAGGCTGCTGTTTTCCTTTTGCTCATGAAGGTAATGTAAAAGGGATGTTGTTTGGTGCTTGTTCAGAATGCATTTATGAAAAAGAATTGCTTTTTAGTCATAAAGGAAACTTCCTTGTAATCATCTGAAAAATATCAAGAATTTAAAAGAAATGGAGTGTATGCTTAAGTCTGTTGCATACAGTTCCATCCATGCTCGTAGATTACAGAGGTAGTTTAATCACCCATAAGAAATTACCAGCGTCTCTGTTCGTGAAGCATGACATTTCAATTGCACAGCCAATAAAAGAATTACATGAAGAAGGCTGAAATGATTTACTGTATGGAAAGCCACAAGACCAAGGTTACCATGGTGAACTACCTTTCTGTGTGCACAAGGTCAAGTGAGAGTGACCTGTCAGTGGACAACCTTCAGTACTAACATAGTAATATATTGCACCAACAGTGGTTTGTTGATCAGCTTCTTAAATAATTACAAACATTTTAATATTTGATATTTTTTCTTTGCTGAATGTTTTACATGTGGACAATAAGGAATAAAGAAATCTTCATTTTATGCTTTGGCAATAGCAGTTTAACAGCATGAGATGAAGATCTGTGTTTAGCAAATTTTTATGAATTGTAATTGTGTGCAGTAATATTTCTTTGGGTATGTTTAGAGGTTAAAAAAAGCTTACCAAGGGTTTTCAGATATTTAATCTAGTCTGTATGAGATGCTGGTTGATGCCTTTCATATTTTCTGACTCTGCAATATTGTATATCGCAGAATTCTTCTTTCAGTTCTGATGGGGCTGGAGATAGGGAAGCAGGGAGGATTGAAAATTGTCTGTGTACAAATATTGTCAAAGAAAATATACAATTATAATTAAAATGCTTTGGAAAAAAGTCTGAAAAGCATGGAGTTCATCTAATGGTTCTCTGAAAAATATTTTGTTGATGCATAAAATGAGAACTATACTAATAAATGTCTCTTGAATTACATATGCTGTAAGAAAATGAAACCCTTTGGGTTATGAATCTTGGATTTAAAGAGGCAGTCATCAAATATTTAAGATGAAAATGCAGTAACACATGCTAGCTGTCATGTGTAAGTTTGGTGAATGTTATGACAAGGTTTTTAAAACATTCATAGTCACAGTATTTTTATAAAAATGTTCATTAATTCAAACAGACATTCATATCTGGCAACCTGCATTACAATTGAGATTTCTAGATGCATGAGAATCTTGGTAAAGCCAAAAAAATATGGGTGAAATATATAGCAATCATGTTTAAATTATACATTATAAGGCATACCTATCGGTATGTTGTCATATTATGCATTAAATTTAGTGCATAAATCAGGTTGTTATAATTCTGATGTCACCAAAAGGCACAAAATATGACAAACAGGACGAGGCATGTAGATATTATCATACTCAATAATTCAATGAGCATTTGTTTTATGTAAATAAACTCCTGTTAATAAAAATTACACTCATTTATTTTACCACTTCCAAGCTATAATTAAAAAAATGTCCACTTTCTTGAAAATCATTATAAAATGTGAATAATGCATTTGTTTAATATCTTTATAAACAAGATCTTACCATCAGATTAGTTCTGGAAATGAAAGTGTTATTGATTTCTATAATAATTTCATAATACTGTTACATTGCAGTGCTGAAACTGCTAATCTTGTTTTTGTGGAGAACTCTATGCATTTAAAGCAGTGCTTGAACTCTCACATACAGCATATAAACAATATTAATTTGATACAGGCTGCTATTGTTGAATCTGCAGAAAAACTACCTTTCAAAATAGGGAGAATGGAAGAGGGAGATTTTTTTTAACTTCACCTTTTAATATAATGAACACAAATATCTGTTAAAAAAAGTAATACATGGGTTTTTTCAGTAAATTCAAGCATATTGGGTGGTAATATGCCAAAATTTCAAAATGGTTTCAGTCTTCTTAATTTGCATTTAATATATGTACCAACCTGAGAAAAGTTTAGGGTTGTGATCTTAATAAACACCTGAGGTATTATGATTATGAGGCATCTATAATAGAGGGTACTCTGTATCACCTGACCTTTCATCTACTTTCATTCTACTTTTCATTTTACTTTCTTAAAAAAAAAAAAAAAGAAAAAGAAAAAATTAACAAGTAAAAAAAAAAAAAAGACAGGAAACTTATTGTCTGTTTTTAATTCCAGAATATCATGATTAATTGGAAATTTTTTCTCTCTTTTTTTTTCTCCTTGTAATAATTAATAGGTGCAGACTTCCTTAAGACATAAAGATCTTACCAGAACAACAAAAGACAGGAGTAAATATATGTGTGGAAAAAGATTCAAGTCAAGATCTACCTCATGCTAAGGAGATTAAAACAGAGCTGAAAACATTTGTCTAAGGGCTCCTAATTGAGTTAGTGAGCCAGATCATGGCAAACCTGTGGACATCTTGGTAAGACACAGCACACAGGGAAGGCAAAATTCTTGAACCTAACCTGCTTCCACCCTTCATCACTAGATCCAACAAGCCTCTTGGCAGGAAATAAAAGACTTTTTTTCTTCTGATCATTATGAAAAGTAGCTAAATAAGTACTTTAAGGTACCAGGCTTAGCTGAAGTTGAGTGTGCTGCTGTGAATGGTCGTCCCAGCTGAGCATCGTGTCAGAGCACTTCTATTCAGCTGATTGTTAGTGGCAGGCTGCTAGAGCCACTTCGTAGCTCTGTAAAGTGGCAGAAATCAAAGAAGGCCTTGCTGCTGTGCACAGAAAACAGCAAATTATCCCGAAGTGCATTTTTCAGCTCCCCTGGAATGTTATGGGAGCAAACATTGAAAACAGGAGGGTGTGTACTCACTGGTGAAAACTCTTCCATTCGCTTGCAGGACACTTCACACAAAATTTCCATACTTTTATAAAGGACAGTCAGTTAGACTGCCAACTGTATTCTGGCCAGAAAAATATTATTTGAATTAATGGTGAATTTGATTCAGATGTCAGATTTCCAACTGAAGAACTGGGTATGGTAAAATATATTTATAGGTATTAAATTAACAAATTTTTAGTATGCCTTGTTAGTGAGATTTTGCCTTTTGATTCCACTCACCTTCACTTTAAATTATACATAAGTATTAAAGGTCAGATGAACTATAATGATAAAAGAACATCAAAGTCACTGAATACTCTTGTTTTCCTACTTATACAGCATCACTCCAAATAATCAATTTAGGTATCTATATTAAAATGAAAAGGTTGTGATACTAACATTTAAGTGATATTTTTTTTTTTGGCCACTGAATCATTTAGAAGAATATATGAAGGTGAATCCTTGTCTATTGGAAGGGAATGTTCACTTTGCACCGAAAATTATTGGCAGCAGTGTGATGCAGAACAGATTACTACCTGTAGATTCCCTTTTTACATTTGAAAGCAATCCAAAATGCAACTGATAATATTCAGAACTATATCAGTTTTTATAAATGAATTTCTCAGCCATTATATTTGTGAGGCTGTTAAACTACTCACTGGTCTCCTGTTCCATAAGGGAATTCTGAGCATATTTTTCTGGAAGGACTGCTGGTTTTGGAACTTACTTTCCTTTTCTTCAATTTCTAAGATTTGGCTCCCCTATCAAGAATATGTAAAGAATACAGCTTTAGTTTAGTTTTTAGTATTTCTTATCATTTACTTCACAATTTCATTGCCAGTGTAGTAGAATCTGTGATTTTTTAATCTGAAAAAATATCTTTCTGTGGATTTGTTTTTTCCAATTAATACTTTCATCATGGTTTTGGCTGGGGTATAGTTAGTTTTCTTTATAGTACTTAGTGTAGTCCTGTGTTTTGCATTTGAACTGAAAACAGTGTCAATAACCAGAGATATTTCGTTATTGCTGAGCAGCTCTTGCACAGTGCCAAGATCTTTTCTGCTTCTTACCCCACCCCACCAGTGAACAGGCTGGGGCTGCACAAGAAGCTGGGAGGTGACACAGCCAGAACAGATGACTCCAACTGACCGAAGGGATATCCCACACCATACGACATCATCATGCTCAGTGTATAAACCTGGGGGAAGAAGAAGAAGGAAGGTGGGGAGTTTTTTTGGTAATATAATTACATTTAATTCTTAAGTGTATACAAACTTTATGTGCTGGTGGAAAAAGAAACAAAACATGGGAATAGGTAGTAACCTTTGTTAAGCAGGAGAGAGTATAAGCACAAATCAAAGTAAGGAATAAATATAAAAATCTTAAGTTTACAAAATCAGAATTTTAAAATGGACATAAATCCTTGTCTCTTCTCCTTTCAGCTGTATAACTAGAATTCATACCCACATGGAGAGAGAAAAGGAAGAGAAAGAAGAATCATTGTACACTGAGGATCTTATGCAACCTATTATAAGTGCTACAGGTATAGCAGAGCTCCTGAGCCTCTGGAGCTATATGCAGCATTGAACATGGGAAAAAGACTGTTACTACTATTTATTAGTAATATATTTAAATTAAGATGACATTTAAAGTAAGCATACATTAGGGGAAGATGGAACTTGAGTATAGTAATATCCTTGAATATTCTAAACATTTTCGTAAGATATTAAGTAAAGCTTTTAGGAAGTGTTAATTTTCTAAAGGCTTTTCTCTCTTATAATCCTTCTGTCTTTTGTGACCCATAGGTTCTTCTATGATTGCAGGTTTTTTTACTACAGATCCACTGAACTGGCACTGCTAGTTCATATAGCAATAATACTGCATACAGCTTCCCAAGATTTGGCAAAGACTACTGAATAAGTATTTTTGAATAAATGTGTATACATTTTATAAGGTATATTTAGTAGAGGTTGCATTCTATAGCAGTGTCTAATACTTACCATAAGGGTCTTCAATTGTGAATGCTGTTATCATTTCCATTATGAGGAAGATACTTTATTAAAAAAACCCAAAACAACAAGAGTGGTCCAGATGGAGTTTCTCATTTTGAATTCTTTTCCTTGGAAAACTGCAGGTGCATGATCATAATTTGACAGTGCTGCATTATGGATTAGCTAGTGAAGGCTATTGTATAGTGAGCTCTGCAGCCATCTCATTGACCTCCTTGAAGTCCAAGCATATAATCTCTGTGACACCAACACTGCTGCCAAGCTCATATTTAAGCGGTGCAGCTAACCAAGTCTTTGAAAGAATTGTTTTTAAAAATACTGAGAGACATGGACATTCAAATCTGCAAAAAGTAATTTTATAAATAGGATTTGTAGTTCCTAAGGCTATAAAGAAAATAATCAAATTGTACTGATTAATGTTTGGCACTTTATAAACAAACGCTTATTTTAGATATTAATGAATTAATAGTATATTCATATACACCGATGACCTATATGTGGAGTATTAACTTGATGCAGTTTAAAATGCCTAAGAGATTAAAAATGTCTAAAAGGTTAAGCCTCTGAAATATTTTTAATAGAAAAAGATTGACTATAATAAAATAAGAATAATCTGTGCAATAAATTAGTGAAATACATGAACTAGTTGTATGTAGTTGTATGTTTTGGGGGAGGAAGGTTGCTTAAGGTAAGAAGACAAAATTCTAGAAAAGTATTTAAATCTACATATAAACTCAAGGTATATTTAAATGTAGATTTTGCATTTCCAAAGAATCTTCTGTGCATAGAGTAGGAATATATTGTTTGGCTGACACAGATTTAGTAGACAGATGAAGAATCTTTCCAACTCTCTGTTAGAAAACTTGGACATATGATATTTTAACAGTAATATCATGCAAAGGATTCTTCCTGGCTACAGGAGCTGAATCCAATAAGGAAAAAGCTATATACAAGTACCTAATTCCACTTACAGAGTTTTGGAAAGTGACTTTGCTAAGACAAACTCTTCTTAAAAAAGAAGAGAAAAATGACATAGTTTGGAGAAGCAAATTTCAGATGGAAGGAGTTTCAAATCCTGAATTTAGAAAGATAACTAGGTTGTAAAATAACAGTGGAGAAGGTGCTTGTCTGACCAATGTGGATGTAGAGAAGACATGAGTTTAAGTAGAAGGAGAAAGGAAGCAAACTGTAACCTAAAGGAAATGGAGATTTACATAGACCCTTGAATGGCTGCAGTATATTATATCCCTGCTCAAGTACCTTTTCTACTGTCACTTTCTATCTACTTTGTATCCCTTCTTTGTCCAACTTTTCCACACCCTCTTACCATAAATGTCAGTTTTCCTTAGGTAAATCTTTTGCCTTCTGAATTCCATCCGAATCTCTGTGTTTACATATTTAAGTGTGTGAATGGTAGTTCTTTTTCTAGCCTTGTCGTCCACCTCTTGTTTTTATTAGTACTTACTTTGCAACCCAGGTGACCTTGCTTTTCATCACATTATTTCTACACGAAATGCTTTGGTTGCCCTTAGTGCTCACCTTTATATAGACATTCACAGCTCTCCTTGTATGTGTTCATAGAGGAAAAACAGTCGGTGAAAAGTTCATCAAAAGCAAAGATTGAAATTCCTAAGTGTAGTAGAATTGAACTTTTAAAGGTTTTCTATTTATTTACTATTCATTCCGTTTCATTGTGGTATTTTTCCATGCTTTTTAACTTGCCTGTTACAAAAAAAAAAAAAAAAAAAAAGTTTTATACAAAATTACAAAATTCTTCATGTTTGTGTCTTACTCTTTCGACTTCTGCTTTTTTATCACAGTATCACAAAATGGGAAGGTTTTATAATGTTAATATTGCTATTGATAACTTATGGTTATTCATTCGTTTCACATCTTTTCCTGGCTTATAAACAGAAGGTTTTGAGGTTTTTGAAGTTTAGCATTAAACAGTAGTGGATCAGGATTCATTTTGTGGACAGGTCCAGTTGCAGATATTGAAACCAATATGTAAACTAGGTCCTATTCCTTCTCATATTAATTGAACTTCTTTGTATTTTGGGATTCACTCCTTTATTAGCAGCAACATTCAGCACATGAAAATGTATTGATGAGCAGTAGAGGTTAATCTAGCATACATCTCATATACTGTAGCTGTTTTCTTTTTCTTTGATAGTTGTTTCAACCTGCACATATGTACATTCAAGAATCTATAGATTTTGGAAAGCACACCTGGATTTACACCTTATCTTTTGAATCCATGTTCCTTTCTTAGAAAAAGTTAACTTGAATTACCTTGCTGGCTCTGTGTCCTTAAGCAGTTCAGACATGATTACCCACAGTGACACGCTTGCTGCATTGCTGTACACAGAATGACTTTCAGCTTAAGAAACATTTGTAAGACTACTACCACCAAAACCAAAATGATCAATTGTTTTATACCGGTCCATTTTTCAGCTTCATTTCTTTCTTAAGTCAGCTGAGGGATATTTCTGCATTACCAGAAGATGCCATTTCAGTTTGCATCTTAAACTATACTTTGTCCCCAGATGATATTGTAAAATGAATTGCATTCAGGCAGAGGCTTCTCAAGCACAACTGCTTCATTTAACAGCAGCATATAAGCATTCAACTCCCAATCCCTGGAGTTCTCCCTCTGCTAACAGTTATAGCATCAGACTTAAACTGGCAAGGTGTTTTGAAGAATGCAGTTTTTCTGAGCCAATTAACTTATATTGTGAACTATACAATATAACACTTCTGTTTTAAACACAGCAACCAAGAAACCTAAAGAAATCAGAAAAAGTATTTTGTTGACTTCTCAGATAAGAATAAAAAAATAAATTCAGGATTTATCTGAGGCTTTGGGTAATTTTAAATGGAACAGGAATTCCTGTCTTAATCTGTTTGTCTTCGAGAATTTTCTAACAAGAATAATCAAGTCTTTCAAATGGTAAAACAGGAATAGAAAATTCCATATTGATGTAAACTTCTGTGAAATTCTACCATTATAAAAATCTTAATGGGAGGACTAATATACTGTGCACTAAATTTTAAAATTGTAGAGTATAAAAATCTTATTTTATCTGAGTGCTTCTGAAGAATTCATAGATACTGTTGCACAAGAACCTTCTCATCCAAGGAAATCTTGTCAGGAGTTTATTGATAAGGAAGAAAGATTAATTACGTGTTCAAGAAAACCAAGCTCTGTGACAAAAGTGAATTCTCCTTCTCTACTTTAAGAGAACCACTGTTTTCTCCTGGAACTGGCTAGATTTGCAATGAGGTTGTACCCACATGGTTTTGTACACTCCTCATTTTGTTCTGTTGTCTGTAAATTCCTTTTTCTTTCATTCTCTGTCCTGAGAAGACTCAAGGAAGAACTTAACTGTGTTAACTGAAGTAAACTACACCAGTCAGGGATTAGACTTTTACTCTGTTTGTTTTGAGATAGTAGAAAATAGCTGGTAATGAAGTGAAGACAGATTAAAAGAAGGCGTTCTTTAAATCAAGTAATCAACCTCCCTGGAAAATTGGAAACAGATGACAGTAATGAATTTTAAAAATACCAATAATTCTTTACATTAGTAATTTTACTCACCGTTGTCTGGTGTTGGACATTATCTCCTTTATGAAAGTGTATTGAGAAAGGATACAGTCACAGATACTTCATAAATTTTCAGTCAGTCTTTGAATTTGGTTTTGTCATGCATGCAGTGGGATTTGCATGGATGGCTGATCATCTTTAAGTTCTTAATATTTTATAGGTGTTACTAAAAAGAAAAGAATCCATCAGTGTCATACATGCGCTTTTTTGTTCTGGCAAATTGCATTTTTAAATTCTAATGGAAAAAAAAAAAGGGTTTTTTCTTTTTTTAGGGGAATCCCAGTATCTAATGATGAACAAATAAAGTAATTTCTGCGCTTCTCTTTAGGGCTTAGTTTTGCCACCTTTTTTGTTCATTCTCATGTGCAAGAAGGTCAAGTGCCTTCAGTACGTTGCCATACCCCAGGCTATGCTATTTCCTTGTTGATTGTATGTGATATCAGTTCAGTGCTTGATGTTTTTCTAGCTTACAGAGACCAGCATCAAGTGCAGTCATCTTAAATACATTTTAGGCTAGATAAATATGTGTAAAGATAGAGCTACTTTGAAATTTAGGCAATAAAATGTTTTCATCCTCATGTAAGACCGTGGTCTTTTCATTTACAGGATGGCAAAGGATCTGCTTTGCTCTTTGGGCAAGAAGATTCAGGAGTACCTCAAATTCTTTTTTCATTTGCGATTTTTTTTTTGTTCTAGCTGTAAGTGTCAGTGCTACATTTCCCTTCCATCTCTATGGGTCAGAAAACTGCTTTAATTTTTGTATTACACTGAAGGTACATTCAGGATGTCATGTAGAAATCTTTTTTTATAAGAAAGGAGCCTGCATTGTATATTTTACTTCCATTAGTGGTGGATGCCAGTGATGATTCCTATTTTTCTAAGTCTTTGGAATATTTAAAACTTTACACCTGACAGGAATCTTTGGTGACCAGATTTTGGTATAACAGGAGAAGCAATTTAGCCATCCATTTTGAATATAAGTAAAACTTTGTATCTTCCAGTATCATGGTCAAGGTGTTAAAACTAACTCAAGTTCTATCTATTGAGACTAAAAACTAATACAGAATTTAAAAAATCAGAACATAACAACAGCAAAGAGAATAGTGAAAGGATAAAGAATACAGAAAAAAAACCCAGACAAAACCCCATGAAATGTTCAAAACTGTTTTATAACTCTTGCTTTCCAAAATATCTTTTTTATTTCACATATTCAACTGTTTTTAGCAGGAATCAATTGAGGTCTTTCACTTTCATCTTCTTTTTATGCTGTTAGTTTTCAAAAATACATTTACAATAATTACCCACAAACTCTGATTTACAAAGGTGTCCCTTGATGCTTATCCAAAAAAGTGGTGAATAAGGAGATTAACAGTGTAATACTGTAAACACATACAACTCTGTAGAAGGCCAAGGTTCTTTTTAAGCATCTAGGTGTGAAGTTGAATGCTCAAAGTCAAGTTGTATATCTTTACACATCACAGAGTTTGTCAAAGTGACTGGAGAGTCAATAGTCATTAGAGCTTCTTTGCTTGTGGAAAAATTCCATTCTACCAAATGCAGTTCCTCAACTGACCTCTTGGCCAAAAACTACAATTGAAAGGTGCCTCTCCTGCACAGGATAGATGAGAATAGCGTCTTCTATGCTAGCAAAAATAGAAACAAGTTTCTTGCAAATCTGTTCGCAGTTTTGGGTGCTCTTCAGTCTTTCCTATTCCCTTTAGGTTCCCAGAATTTTGAGTCATCTGCCTAAACTGGTAGCTTCTGCTTTTTCTCTCATCCTGAAGTTCAGATATTTCTTGAGGAGTACTTTTAAATTTAGAGACCCTACTATCCAGTGGGATTTAAAATTAGAACAATATATATTAATGATTCTCCTTTAAAATATTCTTCCTGTACCTATAAAAACCTGCTTTCTTCTTGTCAATACTGGTGCTAAGAGGTGAACAAATTCAACAATATTAGGAATGACTCTTATTCCATCTGTTTTTGAGGTAGAATCTCTTTTCTAAGAGATTAGAAATTAGAAAGTACCTCCTAAATTTATGTCTGTTTGTCTGTAGCTGGTAAATTAAGCTTCCAGTTTTCTTTCCTAAGCTTGAGACCTCTGAAATAAGCATTTGTCTTTTATATGTTCAAAGTCAAGAATGTTATTGGTATTCACAGGTCCACAGGCATCAAGAAATTTCCTGTACTTTTCATTTTACAAATTTAGCCATTTCTACTCAATGGCTGTCTAAATGGATAGTGGCCTGAATTGAGTTTTGCCATGTAACTGTTGAAATATATCCTCCTAATAGAATCAGGGCATAATCCACCAGAAATCAGACAATACTACTGGCAATGTTCAGAAAATTTTTCTTCATTTCCTGTCATACCACCACTGAATGCAATATTATTTTGGGTTGCTGAAGGCAAATATGTTTCTACGTTTGCTGATTGCTTTAAGTGCTCCAACGCTGCTCAGCTAGATTGTTGATAAAGCATTTTCTTGGAGTTATTTAAAGTGTGAATGTACATTTAAGCTATCAATAGGAGAAAGAAAAGTTACATATCTGTAAAAAATATTTGAGATTTTGACTCAAAAATACAAGTTTTCTGCTTGCTTTTCTCTTTCAAAACTCTTTGCTGTTTCTAGATGTACATTCCTTTAGATGAACAGGAATCGGAGTTCTGTTACCTCATCTGGATGCTGGGCATGAACAATTGAAGTGTCCTATGTGAGGAGGAAAAGAAAAAGAAGTCTGTCTGCAACTAGAAAAACGGAAGTGCTAGCCTCATATTAGTGTATATGTGGTCTAATATACACTAATATACATATTATCACATGAGGCAAAGTTGGTGTAAGTTTAAAATACTGCTCTTATTGCTGATAAGCCTCAACATTTTTTGTCTTTTATATTCAAGCACAGTATGTGCCTTTACATTTTTAGAATTACGGTCTGGCAAAGGGTTGTGCATGCTGAGTTATGAAGATGCACTTGTTGCACCTGAACAGTCAGCATGAGCATTACGATTGACTAATCTGATTGCCTTCTATGCTGGAAGGATTGGTTACATGGGCCCATGTAATATAACTCAACTTAAACATGACTTTTAACATCATTTTCAATTGTATTTTTATTTATAAGCTAAGATGAATGTGTTGGATGAATGGGTTGGTAGATGGATTGAAAAATGAGCAGGCATTTGGACTCTGAAGATAGTAATTAATGGCTCAGCTTCCAGATGACATCCAGTCAATACTGCTGCTTTTCTTATTCAGTTATTTTCATCAATGATGAAAATATTTCAAGATGATGAGAAAGAATGGACCCTCAGCAAATTTTCACATGAGGCAAAGTTGGGAAGGGATGGTTAAGTTACACTGGATAGAAAAACATTGAGAAACAGAGGGGCTGGACCAACGGAAACCTAGTAAGTTTAGAAGTGAAAAAGTGCTGCACTTCAGAAAAAACAGCCAAGTGCATCAGTACAGTCTGGAAACTAACTGACTTGGTCGCAGCTGTGCTGAAAGGAGAGGTTATAGTGGCTTGCTAGTTGAGTATGAATGGAATACTGTCTCCACAAATAAGGCAAACTCGGCTACATTGGAAGGAATGTGGAGAATATACCAAAGAAAGTTATTGTTCCTTTGCATTTCACGTATATTTTGTTTATGTCTACCTTGCAGTTCAGGAAGGATGTTGGAAAACTGGAAAGAATCCAAAAGAGGGCTAACCAAGAGTATAACATGGTTAGAGACCTGAAGCAAAGAATCTTCAATTAGCGATCGTTTAACCCAATGAAAGAAAGGCTAAAGAGACCCTTAATAGCAGTCAGTGCAATTTGAAGGTACACTGCAAGGGTGATGAAGATAGCTCTCCTTACTACCAGCACTTGGCATATTAAAAGGTGAAGGCTACAAGTTTCAACTTCAGCATCAACATTAGAAAAACTCCTTCACCAGGCAGGTCATATAGCAGTGTTCACTTTATGAAGTTGAGTGACGGCATCTCCGTCCTTGGGATTTTTTCAGACTTGTCTAGAAAAAGCCAAAGTTGACCTAATCTAGTACTGCCTGGGCTCCTACTCTGAGTGAGATGTCCAGTTAGGTGACCTATAGGCATCCCTTGCAATCAACATTTCTATGACTCTATGCTTTGTTCTACTGGATAATTACATATTTCAGTTGTCCTTGTGCTCTGTATTGGGTGAAAAAACACAGTTGAGGTCTGTGTCCACTATGTTTATTACATATGCAGACATAATAGTATAGGAATTCAATGATTAATCAAATATTTCCTTTTCTTCCCATGACCACTGGAAGTTTTACATATTGAGAGAACAAAAGCTTTTATGTCATAATCCTTAAACAGTAGCAAGAAACATGTGTTGTTGTCTTCATTCCCCAGGATTCCTAACAATGTTT
Organism: Platysteira castanea; assembly: GCA_013397175.1. Lineage (NCBI taxonomy): Eukaryota > Metazoa > Chordata > Aves > Passeriformes > Platysteira > Platysteira castanea. The sequence continues at coordinate 358,391 of VYXC01000683.1, forward strand.
GTATAAATTAAAAACTGTTAATAGCAAAACACTGTAATTGATTAGCTTCTGTATGTTTACAGCTCTCTTTAATTGCTTAAAAATGCCATTTGTCAGCTTCATGTTCTATTGACAATGTTATTGATTTATCTGATTTGGGCTTTGTCTTGTCTCTCGTACATAGAAATCACATATGCAGTTCAAATGGGAAATGACTCTATTGATTTCCTTAACTTGAGCCCAAATGCTAAAGATTTTTGGATAAGCTTTCTCATTATTTAAGCCAAAATCAATAAGAGAGAGCATCTTTTAATGAAAGAGCAGTTTGAGCAACGTACTTCAGAAATGGGGTCCTGTTCATCCTTTGCTTTACAAATCGATCTCTTTGGTTCCCTAAGTGAGGTCCAATTGGTTGACATTGTGGTTTGTCTTTGTGTATAAACTTGCAGCTTCAGAGAGGAGAAGATGAGCTACACAGACAGCAGAAGAAAACACTTTCTCTGCAACAGGAAAAGAACGATCATCTTATTGAGGTACGACACTACATGTTGGGTGTTCTGTAAAATTCTTGCTTCTTATGTCTGTTTAAAAACGATATAATTTACGGGGAAAATAAGATGTTTTTCAGCCACATCTCTTTGGGTTTTTTATTATTCCTTTATGTATTTTATCCTTTGTAATAGTATTATTATACAAATTAAAAATATTACATACTTAAGTAATACAAGTAGTTAATTTGGAACTGTCACCTTTTATGATTTTTCTGAGTAAAATACTATCAACAGCCTACAATCCAATCACATTGCTTTGTTAACCTGTTAATTTGTTCTGGTTTTATTTCAGCTCCCTCCTCAAGAAATTAGACTTAGCAACTCTAAACTAAGCTGTGTAAGGTGAAATCTGAGATAAAAAATGAAGAGCTGAAGTTAAAGAGCTACAGAATGGACTGGTTATATCCAGCTAGTTATATGGGCAGGCCAAATGTTCAGGTACTGTACTAAGATATCATTAACTGACCTGAACTACATAAATTAAGGTGATTATGCCTTCACTTAATTAACTGAGAATGACCTATTGATGTATAGGCAGAGCAAGATAGAGACTACATGCTGCACTGTACTAAATTTATAGGTTTTCAATTAGTTCTATTATTGACCAAGACTACTTAGAAAAGGAGTTTACTTTTATGTTTTGTAGCTGGTTTTTAATTTAGGAAGTTATTTGAAAATGTTCAGTTTGTATCTCTTGAATAATTCGAAAAATGATCCAGTGAAAATTATTTATTCAACTATACTCCTGGCTGACTAACACCTATAAAATGTTTGTCTTTGACACTGTTGTTATGGCTTATTATAAGTATTGATTAATAATGTCCAAAATATTAATACTCTCTAAATTTAAGTCATAATAGTTTTAGAAATAATACAACCAAATTATTTGTTTAAAAGAATATTTTAAAGGAATGCAAGGAAAATCTCCACAAAAATATGATCATTTTATTATAAATAGAAATAGAGATTTTCTTTCAAAAATTGTACATTGACTCTGATTTTTAGTTAAGCTCCATACAGCACCTGATAGCGATTTACTAAATGTATTAAATAATCTCAGTAATACACTTACAGATTTTGTTCAGAGGAAAAAAATGAGTTTGTCTAATGTACAGATTTTTATTATGCAGAATGATGGAGCCAACTAGAATTTAGTTACAAATCAACTTCCACTGTAGACATGATTTCAAAAAACCACACAATTAGAAACCAAACAGGGAAAAAATATAGCTGCTAATTAGTAATATTACTGCAAATGTTGGAGAAAAGTAGTAAGTTTAAAAATATTAGCATGTAATAGTAGTAGGACTGTGCCATCGGACTGATGATTCTTCTGTAATGTTTCTATTTTAAAAGAGATATATTTTGAAGATAAAGAAAATAATAAAACACCTTACAAATAAGCGTATTAGTATACTGAGTAAAACAAACCATCATGTATACTTAGCCAAAAAGACCCTGACTGCCTATGTTTTAGGGTAGTTTAGTCCCATGGTTAGTCCCTGAACACAGTTTTCCTTAGCTAATTCTTAAGTATAGATTTTTGGGGTAATGTACTTTCTTTACAGTTACCAGTTGTTCAAGGTACATATCTATGACCAAAGTTAATATAAATCCTGCATTTTTTCCAATAATGGTACACTAAAAGGTTGCTGTCTTTATTGGTGCAGTTCTCTTCAAGCTTAAAAAACGTAAACATTGTATATACACAGCTTATAGTATGTAATTGTGGTTTTTTAAGATTTATGGTTAAACCTGCCCTTTGTAATTCAGCAATCACTTCACTGAAATATCTCCTGATGTTTTCCCAGTCTATATTGAAGACTTGTATGCATATGCAGCTCTTACTCTTCCTTCAGATGTCATCCATAAGCCTTTGGTATGTAGTGGTCATATATGGAACATAAAATGCATCACGGAAAATTGATCCAGGTCCTTGACTTCACTACAGTTACATTATAGTGGCAGCCCCAACATCTGGTGTTCAGGCTTCTGTCCAGCTGCTTTGACTGTCACTGACCAACCAAGCCAAGTCGCTGTTTTGTCCTCCTTATTGACGTGTGTATTAGCACATGCAACTTGTTACTCTGCTATATGATAATTTTCATAATTTCTATGCTGACTTATTTACTAGTTCATTTACTGTGTTATTGGTAAAAGGCTTATGAGTTCCTCCAGTCACCTAACACCTGTCTGTGTCTCAGTGTTCTGTATTCTCTACCAGTTAACTTATATTAGCTTCTAGCAGATCTTCCCCTCTTAGCCCATCTTTCTGTATTTATCCTTCCCCTGTTAACATTTGCCCAGGCCTTTGCCTTTTTTTCTCTATCCTAGCTGTCATTGCCATTTCTAATTATCTGATTCACTTTGTAAGCCTCATATCTACCATTTAATCTCTTTCATTAGGAGGTCTTATTCTGTAGATTCTTCATACACAGGATGATCAGAAATGACATTTTTCTGCTATGCAGTTTTTCTGTCCCTTTTCTCTTTTCACTGATTTGAAGCAGCTCATTCATCAGCATGTCCTGGGGTGCATCAAGCACAGCATCGCCAGCTGGGCAAGGAAGGAAGGGGATTGTCCCACTCTGCTCTGCACTGGTGCAGTCTCACCTTAGGTCCTGTGTGCAGTTTTGGTCATCACAATATAAAGAGGATATTGAACTATTGGAGAGCACCCAGAGGAGGGCCCTGAAGATGGTGAAGGGCCTTGTGGAGAAGCTGTAAAAGGAGCAGCTGAGGTCACTTGGTCATTTGTTCAGCCTGGAGAAGAGGAGACTGAGGGGAGACCTCATTGCAGTTACAACTTCCTCGTGAGGGGAAGAGGAGGGACAGACATGCTGCGTTGTGTGCTGATGGAAGTGCTGCAACCTTCCCAAAAGCATCTCCGCATAGTGAGCCGCTCTGGTCGGGCTGCTGCGCCCCAGTTGGTGAGAGCAATGTGTTTTCCCCGAGCGTCCATGTAGGATCAGGCACTTCCGGAGTTGCCGATCCTGTCAGGAACGAATGGGGGAGGCCATGGAGGCGCTCGTGCAAGCCCCCTCTTTCACCGGAGCAGCCGGCACTAGCACACACAGGCGGA
>VYXC01000683.1:362470-373897 GCA_013397175.1 Platysteira castanea
GGAGATCTCATTGGAGTTACAACTTCTTCATGAGGGGAAGAGGAGAGACAGACACTGCTATTTTCTCTTTGGTGACCAGTGACAGTACCCAAGGGAATGGCCTGAGGTTGTGTCAGAGAAGGTTTAGGCTGGATATTAGAAAAAGGTTTTTCACGCAGAGTGTGTTTGGGCACTGGAACAGGCTCCCTGGGAAAGTGGTCACCAAGCCTGACAGAGTTCAAAAAGTGTTTGGACAATGCTTTCAGGCATGTGGTGTGACTCTTGGGCATGTTCTGTGCAGGGCCAGGAGTTGGACTCGATGATCCTTGTGGGTCACTTCCAACTCCAATATTCTGTGATTCTGTGTTTCTGTGATCTCAACCATCTTGATTGTTTTCTCTGGCATCACAAACTCTTTTCCACCCACTCACAGCCCGAAGTCATCCTGTTTGATTCCTTAACTGCTCTTCCCAGTTGCCTGAGGAATCTCTACAAATGTTCATGACTCTCATCTCTTTTCTCCTTTACTACCATAATATCACTGAGCAAACATTTCCAATTAAAGTACTTAGACCATTTACCTCCTCCATCATTTCAGCTATGCCAGTTTTTATTCTTATGTCTCATGAAATTATTTTTTTATCAACCCTCATGAGTTTTACTCATTTCTAACACTGGTCATTTGCTATGTCACATATTTCAAATTCCTCCTTTTTCTGTGATCTGAACTTTCTTTTTCTGTTCCTTCATTGGCTGTCTTTATGCTTTCTTCCATTGCAGTCCTGAAACATGCTGTATTCTTCTTGGATTCATATTTTTCTTAAACTTATTCCTCTTAGTCCACCTTATGGTGTTCTTTAAATAAATTAACCAGCCAATGATTGCTAAATTTTGCGTCAGTGGAACAAGGCTGATGAATGACTCTTCCTCTACTTCTTGTCTCCCTGACAAGAATCCAGACCTTTGCACAGAGTGTAAAAATCCAGTTTTACAGCTTGCATATTCATGTTGTCATATTTTAATTACAGTATTCACTTCTCTCCTTTTCCTATTTATCACATTCATTTATGATTAACTTCAAATGGTGTTACAAATTAATTAGGTCAGGAATCATGCCTTCTTTTGTGAATTTTTTTACTGGTCCAGCATGGAAGGCTGCACTTTTATTTGTAATTGTAAAGGTAGTAGGGTCTGCTGCTTGTAGGGATTCTCATGCTATTTGTGCTTCCCCAGCTGATTCTCAGGAATTGTTTAGGAATTTTTATAGGCTCAGGCTGTTTTCCAGTAGGCAGTACACATGTGTAAGTCATGGATGCTGAGTGATCTATGATCACTAGCCTCAGTGACAAAGAGTAGTTCCTGGCACATTTAATTTACTGGCATGGATGCAGTGTCTCTTGACCCTGATTGACTTTTAATTGCTGCCTTTGCACAAAAATAGTAGTTCCTCTAATAATTGCAAAAATTTAGACTGAGAGAGGATGAAATGGAATTTGTAGTGTTTATTTTCATAAACTGAGAATAAGTCCAACCATAAGTCATCTTAAATGACTAAGAAGTTTTGGTCTGTGTAGCACATGTAGCATGTATTTTTCTGAGAATGATACATTATTATTTCGGCCTAGGTATTTGCATGCCTGTCATAAATGGACGACTGAGGCTAAAATGCCTTTTCTAGCACAGTTTTGACATGTAAGCAAAAGTAAGCAGAATTCTCTAGCTGTCCTTGAAGGATATTTAAGCATCATAGGCAGTTGTGGGTATAGGTATTCATACTGAATGACAAAGGTATTATTTACTCATTCAGCAAAGCTCTCAGACTATATTATCCTGCTGCCTGGGTTGTAGCTCTCAGACTGTAGATTTCTCAAAGAGGCACACTAGAGAAAGTCAACTTTGTGGGTTACAGCTCATTACACCTGTTGTCTGCTCTGGAATGTCTCACTCGGGTTGGTAAGAGATAAGGAAATATGAGAAAGAAAAAAGTGTCAAAGGTAAATGTGTCTTTTACTTTAATACTCTTTTCTTCAGTTCTCTTCTCTAATACCTTACTTTCTCTCCATAGACAGATGTGTTGCCATATATATTGCCCTTTTGTCACCCCATTTCTCTCTTTCTGAAACCTTGCTCTGTAACTTAGGGTAGGTACTCTTCAGCCCAGAGTTTGATTCTCCAACAAAGTTATTGGCAGTACACCCAGGGTTTTGCCATCTTCTTCCTAGCCTCCCTTTGGAACAGTTGCTCCATCTCTGAGATGTCTAAAGTAATTTCATGCACTTCTACACAACAAGCTCTGTATTTCTCTATTCCTGTTTTCTTTAGAGCATTCTTTTTTATTTAATGTAATTTTCAGGCATTTTTCTTAGATGAGGTAAAGCAGGTATAATTGGATCTTAGGCCTAACGGATCTGTAGGATTTCTTCCTGAATAAGTGCACAGTTTGCTGCAAAGGTTTGTCCTCAAATATGCTACAAATACTCCCCTAAAATTCTCTAAAAAGCAACCAGATGAGGTAAACTGAAATACCTCTACTATGTGAAGAGCTGAGGAAAATTTTAATAGGAATTCTCAATTTGCATTTCACTGATGGGGTTTTTCTACTGACTAGCTGTTGAATGCTGCTATCTTATATCATGATTTTACATGAGTAGCATTCTTCGAATGCTTGTCCATCTACATATTCACATTGTGAGTTTGCACTGCAAGTACATTAAAAGAACCCAGTGGTTCTGTCTAACCTTTTAAACTATATAAAATACTAAAAGATATTGACTAGCACACAGCTTCTCCTTAGCAATTCAGAAATGTTTAAAACATAGATTTTGAAAAGTGGAGGGAGAGAAATGTGGGTAGTGAATTTATAAGTAAGGAACAATTGAAAATCTATAACAAGTATCCTCTCTCAAGTGCAACCTCTTCACATGTATGTTCACATGGTGCATTTTTCTTAGCAGTACTTTTCCTTTGTAGTGAAAGTTACCTGGAAATTAATGTTGAAATCTTCTTAGAAGAGCAGAACCATAGAACAGCTCCAAGAAATGCATTCTTTGAATGCCTTATCCTGAAGAAGTAATTGATGTAACTGAATATGCAGTTCCAGGTTGCCACTTTGCCAGTCTCAATAATACTGGCAGCCTTCACTGAAATTACTACAGTTAGCATTCTGGCAGATTTTTCTTGCTGCAAATCATCATGTTTTCTCTTTAGTTGGACAATACGTACATAGACATGTCCGTGTCATTTGATTTTTTATAATCATAACTGAAATAATAATTATATTGTGCTAGCTTACTCAAAATTTCATCATCATACATACATACATTTTCCATAGTAGTGAAAAGTTATGGGAGAGAAGAATCATTATTTTCATTTTAGTAATATAAACTTTCTATAACCTGTGTGTTTTTCAATGTAATGATATGTTTCTTTACAAAAAGGGTATTTTCTTTACTAATACTTAAAGGATGTATCAACTTTTAAAATTAGTATTAATGTTCTATATGTTGCTATATAGAAGTTTTATATACAGCCACAAACCTCATATTTCTACAACTTTTTTTGATTCCTTTTTTGTAAGTATTCAGAAGAATACAAAACACATAGTTTGTCAAATTGTATCGTGTACTGATAAAATATCATCTAGAAAAAATGCTGTGCAGTATATTTACAATAAAATTAATATACTGCAAAGAAGGCCCATCGCTGTGCATGTAGTTACATGAATTTTGAGTCTTTCACAGACAAAGCTATCCCCAGGGTTTTCACTAGCATTCTTCATCAATTTATTTGGGTTACACCTAACTTATACCTTAATTGATAAAATGACTGTACAGACATCAGATGGATAGAAAGGGAAGCTGGATATCTTAACCAATGCTTGAATCAAGATATTAAGAAAAAGTTTTGAGTTGTTTTGCAAAATTGTGAAAATACTACTGGACTGTACTGGGTTTAGATGGGTTGAAGTTAATTGTCTTTATAGCAGTCTATATATGATGCTGTGTTTTATGTTGGTGACCAAAATAGAGTTGACAACACACTGAGATTTTAGTTGTTGATGGACAGTGCTTCCACAAGGTGTTTTGTGTTTCTCACTCCAGCTCCGCAGGGAGCAGGCTGTGGGTGTGGGCAAGGCATTGGGAGAGGAGACAGCCAGGTCATTTATTTTTTAAGACAGCTGCAGGTAGCTACAAGCCATGATCTGTTTTCACTAGGGGAAAATGGAAGAAGAAAAACAGAACCTGCTTCCTAGCTCTGCAGGAACAGCAAACAAATTAAGAATGATGGAATGAAATACTTCTCCCAAAAAGACAAGTAGACACTGACTAATTTCAGTGCATTTTCAAGTTTTAAGTTTGACAGAAATCTAGGGTGGAAATGAATGGAAGAATTCAGATATCAATTCTAGATTTTTGTTCAATGAGATTTGAGGTGAGTCCAGCTTGTCGTGTATATGTACTTCTGAGGATGAGACAAGACATGGAAAATGCCAACAGCAGGACAAAGGCTGATGGTAATAAATGTAAATAATACGGGGTTGAAAGTAATTTCTTGCCTAGATAAAAAATAAGTGTCCTTAGATTTACTGGCAATGGGAGAAATTACTAGTTAATGAGAGACAAATAAGAAAGTGAAGTAGTAAAAGATGTTTTATAAAAACTATAAAAGTAAAAAAGTAATATTTTATTCCTCATTTTCTACAAAATTTAGTCATATGTGATCACACTTCCAATCTGTCCTCTAGAGATTTCAAAATCAAAACTAAAATCCAAACCTGAAAGGCAATTTTGTAAGTTTTGTGAAAAAGAGCAGCTATATAGTGAAAACTCAGAATACCACTCCCATTGAAAGGTAGGGGCTGGGTTGTCTGACTGAAAGCTAATCAAATTAAACACAGGACCTGGTGAGGCTCAGAGGAGCAATGTGAAAGGCAGAGAAAGAAGCCTTTGCAACCTATTGGAGCACACTGAACTGGCAGCTCCGTATACCATCAGAGGAGAACATTTAGCCTATTGCCCTTGATGTAACATCCACCAGTGCATAGAAATAGAATAGTTAGGGTTGGAAGGGACTTTAAAGATCACCTTGGTAGTGGGTAGGAACACGTGTGGTTCAGCAGAGAGAAAAGAAAATAAAGAAATATAAGCACAGTTTTCTGGATGAACCCTGCGCTTTTTCACTTCAGTGTATTCTGCAGTTGTATGAAATCTTATTTCTAACTACCTTGTATGTGGGCAAGCTCTCTGTCGTGAGCCTGTACATTTGAATGGTAACAAACTCCAGACTGGACAAACAGATGAGTAGGGTAAGAGGTGTGACTGCCACTGATGAGAGAGAGAATGAGTGTGAGACAACATGATCTGAATGATTCCTGGGTCTGCCTGTCAAAAAGGGGATAGACCAGGATCTGGGAACCCCACTTTGACTATCACAGGCTTGATGTTGGAGAGCCTGTAATGTGTGTGTGTGTGCATGCAAGACAACTATCAGGCTTCAGTCAGACAAGCTGACGTGTAGGGAGAGAGGTCAGAGTGCCAACCTACAGTGTAGGACCACAAGTCAGAGAGCTGAGAGTCGTGGGGCTGAGCAACTGAAGGAGATCAGGATCTAGGGGCCAGCTAGGGGGAAATCCTGTGTTACATCTGTGTGGCAAACTTCAGTCCTGGTCAGATGGAGAGAAAAGAGAAAACTGGACTCCCTGTGCTCTTCACAATTACATAAAAGCTGTTTGTGTTGATGTGGGCCTCAATATGGGCCACATCACTTCTCACTGTGCAATCTATGTGCTTGGCCACGTGGGTATTGTTTGCATCGTGTGTGTGTGTGTGTGTTTACCTGAGCACCTCTTGGCAACACATAAATTATCAAACTCCTACTGGCTGGACATGGGGACGTGGAGCACTGGGAGCCTTGTTTCTGTGGGGATGGAACAAGAGAAGTTCTGAAGTCATCAGTGTCATCTACCTCTAACTGCACTGTTAAAAAACTCGGGTAGCAGCTGCTGCCTGGCTCACCCTCAAACACAGGGTTGTGACAGACTGGACCTTTCCAACTCAGTGAGTCAAAGAGATACAGTATATAATGAATGATAAAACTTTGTAGTAAGGTACGACATACTGCTGTGTCTGCTTGGGGTGGTTTTTTGTTTAGGGGGTTTTTTGTGTTTTGTTTTTTGTCTGTGTGTTGTTTGTCATTTTTTTTTTTTTTAACCAGAATGATGGTTGTCCTGGGTTACAGTGTATTCTATGACCATCTCCATGAGCTGTTGAAACCAGCTGTAGCAATGTTCCCTGCCTCCTCCCTCCAGCACTATCTCCTGTTAATGGACCCACCAATGCCTTGCCTCATGACTCACCATCCCATTGTGAGATGCTCCACCAAGGGGGAAGGAGCCAAGCATTCCCACCTGGATATAATCTGGGGTTTGGAACAGCACAAGGAGCCTTTTCCACTGGATTCCCAGGGGAAGACCAGACCCTTCTACAGAATCACTGCTTCAACAGAATCATCACTCCAGGAGGACTGCAGCCACCATTTAATTGGACTGCTACTAACCCTCTGACTGTCAGGGGGTTAGGTTGTACTCTGACTCTGTCAGTGGGTTGTGGTTGTTTTGTCCTATTGCATTTATTTTATTTTTCCTATTAAATTGTATTTCTGGCTTGGAGTGTCTCACTAGTTTGCTTTCAAAATAGTACAATAATATCATGTCTGAGCAATACAAAGTATTTAACTGGTATTTCATAAGCTGTATTAGAATCACAGGGTCTTTTGACTGAATGCAGATTTTCTCTTCTCAATGCTTTTATTGTATTTAGAGATCTGGACTTCAAGTAACAGGGACAATACTCAGGCATCAGTAACTATCTTTTTTTTTTAATATAAGTATTCTGATTTTTTTAATTATTACTTTCTGCATTTCACATTATAAATTTAAATAAACTAATATTTAAGCTTCAGCTAAGTTTAAAACTATGTATGCCTTGGAACTTTTTAGCAAGATAGATTGCTACCATCTTTGGACTTCTACTGACTTCAAAAGTCAATATTTGTGTTTGAGATTTTACAGAGGTTTTTGAATGCTTATTTAGAACAAATAAATATAATTTTCCCATGAAGGGTACTGCAGAACTTTGCTAATTGAATGTTGCTAATTGTGCCATTTGTTAGGCTCTTGATTCTTTTTTAGAAGTGGTCATGGTATTCACAAATTCCTTGTTTGCTCAGTTGTGGTTTTTAGCATCCTAAATGATTAAGAGAGAAAACAATCAAAACTGTAAAATCAGGGTTTGTTAGACAACTCCATTAAGAATAAGCTCTCTTCATGGGAAAATTATATTGAAGCTTATTTAATTTGAACAGTGTGAAAAATTGAGAAATGTACCTTTTAATCCACAAAATGTAATACTGTTTAAAGATTAAGTTTCAGAAGTGTATTATAACTATAATGCAATGTCTTGTAAGAACTTGTTTTCAAAAGATTTTAATTTGAAAATCATCAACATTTCTTAAACTTGGATGCACAAAACTAGTCTCTCAAGTGTATTTTAAATACACACAGCTTGTCTCTCAAGTGTATTTTAGATACACACAGCTTGATTATGAAAAATACTTAATGCTTAAATCTTCAGATTGTGCATCAATTATTTTTGAAGATAAATTACCAATTTGAAGCTAGTAGCTAAGGAGTGTTAAGATGCTATGCTGGATCACTCAGTATGTCAGCATATTCTGAGGACAGACTCTTGAGACAAATACAGTTGTAGCTACAACCCATCTGCAGACCATATTCTTCCCCAGAAAACTTCTTAGAGTTCCTACACAGACATTACACACTTTCTAAAAGTGAGAGCAAAATCAATGTTGCAAATAGCAAACAAAAGTTATTGCAAAAAACCAAATGTGTATATATATATATATATATATATATACACATATAGCGAGAGAGAGGCTTGGTTCATCAGAGAGCAAAGAAAACCTTGAAAATATCTTGTGGGGTTTTTTAACTCTAGTGAATTTAACCAATGTTATCTGAACACATTTACATACTGTATGTGTGGACTCACTGGGGTAGTTGTGTCTGAAATTTTATTTTTCAACCAGAATGCACTTCGTGCTCCTTGCATTCTTTGTCACTTCTAATATATTTGGCAATTCTTGAAATATTTGATGCTGCAAATACAACCTGTCATTTCAACAGATGGACAGATTGAATCTGTCGGACTGGTGGAATTTGCAGTAAATTCACTGCAGTACAAGTGAAACCATGAGAAATTTTATTGTCTTAGATAGCTGAATGTAAGTCATTGCTTTTCATCAAAATACTATCTGGCATTTAAGTACAAAAGAGGAAAGTTTATTTGTAAACAGTCTGCATAGTAGATTCAATTAGAATATTTATATTACTATAAATCAATTTTCAAGTATACAAATGAGAGCAGAAGTATTTTCAATCAAAATTGAGCACTTTAAAGGTGTTTGGCTGTAAATATGGTCATGAGAGAAATATGTTGAATAGTGTGCTCCACAGAAAAATGAAGTTTTTAGGAAGTTAAAAAAACCAATTTTTTTCTTGATTCCACTTATTTTGAAATAGAATGCTGACTATTTCTAAACAGACTAATTAGAGACCCTTACAACACAATTTTACAAAAGGGAAACACACTGGTGTAATCAGTAAAGGTATAGCAATTTGTCAAACAACATTTTAGGTATATAATTGTCGTTTTTTGCCACTGTCTTATCTAAAACATGCTAACCACATATTTTTTGCAATAACATAGAATAAAGTATGACTCTTTTTTCCGAGCTCTATTACAATAAGTGATTGTTTTACGTAGATAGACGTGTGTTTCTTCTTGGTCCTGATTTTTTTTTGTGCTTTGTAGCTTGCCACTGTTTGACTGAGGACATTTTCCTTGTGAGGGCAAATGTCAACCTATTTTGCTATGTTTAATGTAATAGTTAACTTTGTTATTATGCCTGTATGAATACTAACACTGTAATAAAAATAATTTTAATAGTCCTGTGAAGCAGACCACATAAACCAAGAATGCTTATTTTCATCAAAGACCTGTGCTAATTATTTATTAAGAGATATTTTAAGTATTGATACATCCAACCTCTGAACCTTCAGAGGTGTCACATAGAGGGGTAGCTGAAGATTTATTTTGCAGTATAAAATTAGGCGTATACAGTAAGCTTCATTATAAACGACCTTTGCAGACTGGAGATTGTCACATAGAGTAGGTTCTTTTTTTGCACAGCAGTAAATAGATTCAGAAAAGAAAATATGAAAACATAGAAGTTGGAAACCCGAAAATGAAAATATTCTCCAAAAAAATCCAGTATTGTTTCCTAATGAGAAAACATATTCTAGAAAATCTGCCTTCCAGTGCTGGAAAATCAGATTATGGTAGATGATGGACAAACATATTTTGGCAACACTTTTTTGACATGATACAAGTAGGAATACTGCAAAATGATGAGATAATAATTCTTAGCAACATAGATATTTATAATATATCAAGAAATGCTTGTAAAGGTTTATTAAAAAGCTCACTACAGAAGATTTCTCTTGTGTATATAATATATAAGTTAATGGAACAGTAAGATACCTTGGTAGAAGTAAATATGTATTAAGTAGGAAGGAATTATATATAATGACAGAAAGGTTAACTTCTTTGTAGCGTGTTTAGAACATTACTTATTCTTACTTTTGTCTTTTCTATTGATTTGAATACACAGCTGAAAGACCAAAAGATAATTGTTCATCAGCACAGGAAGCCTTCAGTATGTGCCTATGGCTGAAGAAGCTCACTGGTGTGATGTCTTTGTCACTTTTAAATCTGATTTCACAGAAGTTGAAAGACAGGTGCATCAAAGCTTTGCTGAAGCTCAGCCACAGGATAGGAGTGACAAAAGATCTTATAACAAACTTTCAGAAGCAACATGCAAAGTATTTTGAAAAAGATGTTTTATGTGAAGCCTAAATAAATTTTGATTTTATTTCTTTTTGACTGTGGAATATGCATTAATTATACTGCAATATATCTGTATGTGGTGGGAAAAAAGCCTCTAAGTAAAACCACAACTTTTTTTCCTGATCAGTTCACTGTAAAAATTTCATATTGCTTTTATGACCTAGTGCCTAGAATTATAAAGGAAGAGATGGCATTGTGTAGCTCATGTTTGTACTGACTAAAATTAATCAACTTGGCTGTAGACTTTGTTTACTTTTGAAACATAGAAAGTGTGGCAGTATGTGAGAATGGCATGTTTTTCTCTATTTAAAATCAAACTTGTTTTTAAATAGATCTACAAAGCTACCGGACTTTTATTATACTATATTAGAATCATTTATTTATACCAGAGTACATAAAATTGAAAATACAATTAAAACTGTCAAACTGAGACTATTTTACAAAATCGAGTTGGTATAGTTTCCATTCCTTCTGTAAATGGAGTTGGTAATGCCTTTGCAGTAAGTAATGAACAAGTGATGTGTCACTGGAATTGTGAACAGTGCTCTTTACAGTCTTTGACAACCTTGTGCCCAAGACTTCCACCATATCATGATAAGATAGTGGCAGATTTTCAAAATAATGAGTAATATAATGCACTCCTGCTACCTATGGTGCATTTGGTTAAGGCATAGAAGGTTCACTGGAAGGTTGTAAATTTTTTTTATTTCATAAAAATAAAAAAATGCAACTACTTGTTGCATTCTGTCAACTGCATAGATGGAGTAAATATTCTAAACTCTACAGAAAAAACCTAATAATTTTTAATTAGGTACCAATATCAACAGAAACTAGAAAAGTAGGAATAAATGTAGTTTTAATAAATAAAATGTATAGAGACTAGGTCATTAAATGTGGGAGTTGTTACTCCTCACATCTACTTCGGGTGGTTTTTAGCTGTTCTTATGTCCTGTCCCAGAGCCAGAAGAGACGAGAGAGGCCTGCAGGTTCCGTTTCAAGGTTGTTTATTATTTCTTATCTCTCAGCTAGCCCTCAGCTTCAGCTGTGGTCTGAGTGCCAGCCAAAACCCTGCAGGAACTGCCCCTGGTCGGGTGGTTCTGTTCCTTTTGTACCTGTATCACAATCCAACCCCTGCCTGAAACGTTTTATTATTTACTGTAATATACCAATACATTTCCACTAATTTTAACATGTCATTTTCTACCTTTACCAATCCAAATGTGCCACCGTCACCAAGAAACATGGAGGAGAGAGGAGAAGAAGGAAAAAGAGTGACCACACCCCAGATCCTCCATTTTGGCTCCTTAGTCCCTATTTAAAAAATCTAAATTCTACATTTTCACCCTGTGGTAAATTAAGCTACTAATATGTTTCAAACTGTGGTTTTTTGTAGTTCTTCTAGTAATGTTGGTAATTTCTCCAAAGGGCTATAATCAAAAACTGTATTATTTTGGGCTTTCTGCCA
>VYXC01000683.1:374149-406234 GCA_013397175.1 Platysteira castanea
GAGTTTCCCAGACATTGTCTTTTTTGGTTGAACCATGGGCAAAATTGTCGCTTTGCCTAAGGCAATTAGCGAGAAAACAAGGCATATGGTTAAAGGCCTCATTTTTTGTGAGTATTTCTGAAATGCAACACCACTGAAAAGAGAAATACAAGTTCTAGAGTTTTGACACGTAGAACAAAGAGATGTCCGCAGTCTTGACACTAGCTCACGTCTGCGTGCTCACTTCTTTGTTTCCTGGGTCAGTGTCTGCCTGCTTTTGGACTCGATAGGGCTTCACATTTTTTGCAGAAATCCACTTTGAACCAACATCTGTAGAGACACAGGCATACCCTTTGCCCCAGGTTATTAGTGGGAATGGGTCTTATATTTTCCCTGTCTCCGGAAGGGCAAAAGATATATATATAATGAAACTGTAGACAAATAAAGTAAAACATGTGATTAGTATTACAGGAGAAAGATAGTGGCTTAAACCAATACATCTCCAATCACTCAAATACTGCACTATTAATTAGAATCTGCTGTACATCTGGGTGTGTTAGATGAACACTTGTCTTCAGCACATGTAGTATGCAGACTGGACCATCCAAGGTTATCAACTTCTGGGTAATTGCTTCAGTGAAGAAACAGGGAAAAGGAGTTCACCTGAGGGCACACTCCTTCAGAATGACTCTTAACTTAGGTTGGTTTTGTCTGCATACAGTGTGTATGCACTATAACCTAGATCATAATATCTCTGAATTTTCAATTTCTGTAAAGAATGAAAATTGTGAAAAGTGTAAATTCATTAACTTTATTTTTCAACTGGTCACTTCAAAACTTAATTTTTTTTTATAGCTGATGACAAAATTCTGGGTTTGAGTGGGGTCGTTTTGGTTTGGGTTTTTGTTTGTTTGTTTGTTTTTAAAACATATTTGGAACACTTGTACAGTGGTGCAATATGGGACCTGCAGCTACTCATAAGCATCTGGAGCAACCAATTCTTGTCTTCTGGGTGGGTCTGGATGTCTTCTAGACACACATTTGCAGAAACTGAGTGGCTGAACTGAATCATGGTACCAGCTACCCCAGTCAATGGCAGCACTTTGAACAGTATGCCGTACTTACTTTTTATTTGGAACAGAACAGTCATTTATTTTAAGTTCCTTCTAAATATGCTGCTGTAATAACAAGGAGTGGTAACACCTCTTGGACATATGAGGAGGATCCAGTGTTTTGTTTCTATCAGGCAAATCTGTTTTACTTTATGGTCACTCAAATATTTAAATGGCTCCAAAACATTAGTTTTCATTGTAAGATATACAACAGATCAGGTTAAAAGAAGAAATATCTTATTACCACCTGAGTCAACTGTATGCCTTATAAGTGAGAGTTTAGCATCATGAATTGCTCTTTCCTTCAATATCCTGCTGCATGCCAAGTGGTGTTTTTTCCTCTTTGTTTTTTTTTTTTTTGGTATTGTCTGAGTAGTGGCAGCCAAGGAGAGTGCTAGGAAACACTCCTTTCAAAATGTGATGGAAGAAACACAGAACGGCTAAGGTTGGAAGGGACCACAGTGGTTCATCTGGTCCAAACTGCCTGCTCAAGCAGGGTCATCCCAGAGCACATGGCACAAGATCATGTCCAGATGGTTCTTGAATATCTCCAGTGAGGGGACTCCACACTCTATCTGGACAATTTGTTCCAGTGTGTGCTCACCTGCACAGTCAAGAAGTTCTTCCTCATATTCTGATGAAACTTCTGTGCCTCGGTTTCTGCCATTGCCTCTTGTCCTATTACCTATTACGAATCATCGAGCAGGGTTTGGCTCCATCTTCTTGGCACCTCCACATTAGATACTTATAGACATTGATGAGGTCCCCTCTCAGTCATCTCCTCTCAATTGTTTGTACATTTGATTGCTATATGAAATGTACATGTAATATCCTACAGGTATCATAATTTAAGATACATTACCACACATAACAATACAGGAGTCTGAATGGTGCACAACTTGTGGATTATTATTTTCTCATCTCAAAGACTGATGATTGTCTTCTAGTGTTGCAGAACTTTCTTGTTTGGCTCTGAAATATGAATTTGCTGGTAAAGGAATTAATATCTTGTGATATAGTCACTCAAGTGAGATTTATCTATTCTTGTCTTGAAATAGAAAGCTTTGATTCTGTCCTTATTTTTCTTTTGGTTTTTATTCCTCTTATGTACCTGTATAATAAGTGGAGAAGCAAAGATAGAGTGTCTGTAGGGATCTGTACACAGGACAGAAGTCCCCTATATATTTGTGGGGAGAAAATGACCCCCTCTCTACAAGAGAGCTGAGAGGTCACTGCCAAGCTCTAGATGACAGTCTTAATACAAGTGTAGTCATAGATCTATATTCATATACATTTCTCAGCAGTGTCTCATCTTCCTACCAAGACAAAATGGCATACCCTTGTCCTTCCATGAGTAGGAAACAAAACAAATAATTTTGAGGGTATTAGGACTGCAAAGCATGTTACCAGCTTCACTTGCTCCATAATGGACCTGACAGATTGTCATTCAAGGTCAAGATATGAATATAAATATTTTTGCTTTTCTGTATTCCCATCAAGAAGCAAATGGCAGTATAATTCCTAGCTTTTATATAGTTTTTTGCCTCTGTTTTTTTTTTTTTCATCCATGCTTCTACACTCATTTAAAACCTTTCCTCGTAAATGTTATGGCTATTACATATTGCAGACAAAATGGGTGTATGTGAAGAATTATATCAGAAGTGCCCATACCTCTTTAATACTACATCTGTTCCTGGACTTTTCTATTTACGCCTTTTGGGCACTTTGCTTTAGACAGAAGACCAGAATGATGGAGGTCTGGCTCAGTTTCAGTCAGCTAATTTAGCAAGTAGGATGAACAGGTGCCTATAATTCTAAACTTCTCCTTTTTCTTTCAGAATTTTCCTTTCCTTGTGAAGTGTTAAAATTCTTTGGCAGAATTGCCACAAAATATCCTCAATGGCAGCTTTAATCCCTCGATGCCAAGATTCTGGAAACAATCCTCGTGGATTTGGGATATAGGAAGATTAGACTTCTTTTACTTTTTCTAACTATTGCAGAATATTTGAAAAAAATATGAGAGAACAGAATGGAAACTGCCTCTCTGTGGCATCCCACAGTCTTTTTTTTTTTTTCTTAGAAAGTTACATGGCAGACCACCATTTATTTCTCTCATCTGTGTTGACTTGGGTTGTTATATTTTTAAGAAAAGCGATCAATGTAATTTAGAGATTTTAATTATCTCTCCTCAGATATACTTCAACGGTTAATAATCTCTTGAAGAAGTCTATTCTGATTGATGAGTTTATGTATTTTGTAAAACCCTTGGGTTTTATTGGTTTGGGGTTTTTTGTAAGAAAACAAAATTTTGAATACACTGATTCACTCAATAGAGGGGAAGCTGCTGCAGCAGGTGTCCCCAGACCCAGGCAGCAACAAGACTGAGCATATATTTGCAATAGGCACCTAAGCACGTACACCCTGTGCATACACATATAGAAGTGGCTGGCCACACAGATCAGTGAAGGCAGAAAACACTGCACTCACACAAACACGAATAGCACCAAATGCCTTATCCTGTTTCTCTCTCTGACTGGCCAGGACCAAAGAAAATTAATGGCAAATATATACATACATACATACATATATTTATATACATACATATGTATATGTATATGTATATAAGTAGTGTGTGGATCCCTCCAGTAACAGGATCTTACACATTGCCTGTGCAATCAGGGTATGGGTAGAAATGTGCCCTATCATACAGTCTTGTACAACTGTTGTCTTTTTACAGAATTTAAAGAGGATATGTTAATTCCTTGCCCCTGCTAAATGGAAGGATATACAATGTGGAATATAGCTTCCTATAAGATACAGCACTTCTTTCAATGCTGCACTTACTGTTGTTGGGTTTGCTGTTTGCTTGTTTGTTTACTTTTAGTAAGAGGAGCTGACTGGGTCTGGACTTCAAAAGGAGTTTTCTTATCTGTCAGTCAAGTTAAGAATGGCAACTTTCTTGAGCTCTTTTGAAAAGCACAATCTGCAATTTGAGATTTCTAGGGACATATATTTTACATAGATCACCTCAGTGTTATTATTTCTGTGTTGATTTCTTCATGGATTGTTAATAGTCCAAGTTTATTCATGGCCTTTGTATGATTAGGTTTTTTCCAATAGCTCTCTTTTCAGAAAGCGTATCAGTCTCTGAGGATAGTGCAGATTCTGTTAACATATCTTTGTCTTGGTAAATATTCAGAAGTTGAATCTGTATTCTCATAGAGAATGCAGATTTGTAGAGTGAATTTTGTAATGAGACCTTTCCTAGTTCCTGGAAGAATCTGTTTTATTTGTTCTCTAACCACCCCAGCAAAATAGCCCCCATTCTTCTTAGAACCAATACTCTGTATATCTATAATGTCTGTGCTCATCTTTGCTTTGGTTGTCTCCAAATATGATTACAATCAGTGTGCTCTTGCCTAGTAGCAGATCACTGTTTTCCACACTGCTGGGTTTCTCAGCTGTGATGGTGAAATCAGCTCAGTGTTTGCAAGAAATGCTCCTTCACTCACTGTGGCTTCCTAGAAAAGTGATGTCACGAGTGTATATAGTGGAATGGCAAGGTTATTTGGACATCTTTGTTGTATGTGGGCCTTGGATTTAGGACAAAGAGAAATTGCATTTCAATATTATAGAGCCCCACCTTTTCATTTCAGGCAAAATGCTCCAATTTCATATCCAAAATTTTCACATACAATCAATGATAGCTAAATATTATGCAAATATATATATAAATAACCCATTACAAAGTCACTGCTGGTGTAGTTCATTAAAAAACTGATAATGGGTGTTCTGCTCTGTAGTGTTTTTGGTGATCTTGATAGATCTACTTGCTTCCCAGCATGAAGAGAAGTCATCAGTTGTGCTTCCATTTGCATGAGCATATGGGCTTTTTGGGAGGACATTCCTTATTCCATCATCATGTCGGTATGTGTATTTCCACTGAGACAGAGATTCTGCTTAAGATGGAAGAGTAATCTGACAGCTTTGTTGTCGCTGACATAGCATATAAACCTGTAATTGCAGCTGTAGTTTGATTTCAGTTCTCCTTCAAAGTCTTCCAGTGTTTCTACGATTTTACTTCCGTGTCTGAAGGAAAACTGAAACAATGACAAATGCATTCCGTATTATGTTTCTTCATATTAAACAAGGAAGCAAGGCTTTGGGTGTTTACTTCTGCAAGCACTGCAGCAGAAACACGTCTCAGATCTCTGGTGATAGGACATATTTATGAACAAGTCTTTCACTTGAAGAATTGAGACTACTGGTAAGTAACATCTTTATCATTGTTTACCAGGATTAGTCTCTTGTAACTTGTTTAGTTATTTAATTTTGTTAAATTGATTCTAACACCATGTTTCCCCTATCTATTGGATTTTGGCATTTACCTTAAGTATATACCAGGAACTAATACTGAACTTAGGTTATATTTTGGCCACTGTTACTTCATAAGAATTGCAAGATATATGTGTGTACATAAGGACATTGATGTAAGGTCTCTTCCAAAGGAATCTTCTACTGTGAACTGAGGTCCAAGAGATAAACTTTTGGAATCTGAAGACTTAAAATGTACACTATTGATATTAAATATATGTTTAATTTTGTGATTTAGCCCTGTGAAGAGTGAAAGTTTTTCCAAAAGTTGCACTTTAATTAATGCAAAACAACTACCACATTTCCCACATTTTTGTTTAGTTTCACCATATTCCTTAAGTGATGACAATATACATGTCAAATATTTCCAGGGTGGAGTAAGCCACTTTTCCTTTACCTAGGGCATTCAAAGAGGACATACGTGCAAAGAGAGTGAGTTAATTTCATAAGTCATTGATGACAGCATAACCACTGAGTAGCATAACAAAACAGAGCAACAAGTCAATTATATGTTGTCATCACTAATGTGTGAAAATACCTTCTTAATTCTCCCTCTTCCACCAGGACCGTGTTCTTATTTACAGCACAGAAGATTTACTCTATAATTCAATTTGTCACTTCAGGGAATTTGTTGGAAAAAAGTAAATAGGGGCAGACATTGACATTGTCCAGAATGTGAAATAGACCTTTTTATCCATTTTACAGAAGTGAATCTTCTGTATGTATATTTTGAAACTAGAGTGAGTAGCAATTTGAGGTGATCTAAAGACAAGGAAAAGAAGACTTTTTAGTTCAGTTTCAGCTAAATTTCAGTTTCTGTCATCAAGAAATTGGAAACTAGTGGCACGCACAAATGAATGAAGTTTACAAGGAGCAAACTGTAATTATATTAAATATTTATAGTGTGGTGACTGAATGGCTCCCACTGGTTATGCAATACAGAACCTTTAACCTTTGAGTGACCCGTTCCAGTCTGACCTTAGGCTGTTGTGACTGAAGGCTGCTGCCACTGACAGTTTATCGGTGGCCTGTGTGAAATGTGTAGCTGCTCTTAGCCTAACTCCAGGAGAATAGGTGGTGATCCCTGTGGGCCAGGATTGAATCATATCAGCAGGAGAATACAGGGAACATTGCTTTGAAGCAGCTATACTTTTACTCCCCTGAATCAGATACATGAGAATCTGCATGCAATAATCTGCCTTTCTTTGCGTGTATATGACACAGTGAATCTACACCTGAGTGTTACTGCTCTAATAATTAACATCACATACATGCTTGGTAATTTTTCTCCACAGATATGATTTTACTTACTTTTAAATTCTGTATATTTACATGCTAGGTTTATTGTTTACTGTAATGTGTACAGAGATATGAATGTTGGTGTCTGGATAAAACTATATCCATCAATAGCATGAACATATCTAGATGTTTAGATAAATGTAACATAAGAGAAGTTCACAATAAGTAATTGTCTAACTTTTAATCTGCTCCTTTTAATAATGAACTGCTCATTCATATTGGAAAAAGCCTACTTTTTAAAGAGGAAAATGCAAAGAGAACATTTTGAATACAAGATTTTTTTTGCTTGTAAAGTCATAGTAAGAGTCAATTTTTTTTAGGTTTAACTACTGTAGGAAGTATTGAAGTACTTTGTGGGTTTTAACCATTTTATGTAAACCATTCCTTATCATCAAAGGGTTATCTTCTGACATTGCACAGGGATAGAACTATACAGTAAATAATGAATTGTGGGATGCAGCCAGGCTTGCAGAAAATAACTATTTGAGGGATGGTGCATGAACAGAAAGCTGTAATTTTGACAGGTGGCAAGGTGTCGTGTCACCAAGCCCTTCTAAAGCCTCATATCTCATACCTATTGATTAATGGCTCTAATTAAGGAATGAAATCAAGCATGTGAAGACAGGGGATCGCTTTAGGTCCTTGTTTGGTAGTTTTCTCTCCCTGGCGCACAACTCATCCATCTAAATATCACTGCTCTTTCATTTATTACAGTTGGATGATACCAAAAAAGAACTGGAGGAGGTGCATGCTGATCTTGTCATGGTCGTGCAGGAACTTGATTTGGCAAGAGCTGAGGTAAGGCAATGTGTATGAGCACCGTCTGAGAGAATGCTACAAAACCAGCTGGTATTTGAACCTTTTGTCGTGTGACTAGAGAATGTTTCCTACAATATTATTATTTTTCTTTTTTTTTCATAGAATAGGGAAATTTTATTCTTAATGTCTAGTTTTCCTCCTGCTGGTATAGACTAACTGATTTCAGGGGCAGCATTGTATATTGAGTAACATAAGATCAGGAGACAGCTTTTCACATGTAAACTTGAAAACCCCATTTATTCACGTTCATTTTTTTTTTTAAATGTAGCTTCAAGTGAAAGTTCCTAATTTAAAATCCACTGAATACTTAATAATATGAATCTTGGTACTGTGAAAAAATACAGGAATTTATCTGATAAGTCCACTTATTAACGCTGTGTAATATCATTTGTACAAGAAGCCCACTTACAACTGAGAAATGCTGACTCCCCTGCCCCTCCCCGATGTGGTTACATGTTTCAACTTAATTTCAAACACTCTAGAAACATTCAGATGCTTTTCCTAGCTGCAGAAAGCCACTAGTAGGAGCAGTAATAGGGAAAAAAAAAATCAGATTTTTAGAAGATTTATAGCTTGTTAAAACACTAATATAGTTAGACACAAATCAAAATAATTCTAGAATACTGAAAGGTTAGAAAAGTAATTATTAAATAAGAATATTTTTTCTTTCATTGTAAATACTTGATAACAAATATATTAAAATATTTCAGTTCTGTTGAAAATCTTTCAGTTCTGTTGAAAATTTCCTTTTGATGTGTTTTAATTGACCTAAAATATACAACATTGGCTTATTTTATTAGATATCCATATCAATTTTATTGTCAATTTTATCAGATATCTAACTCAGCTGGTGAGTGGAGACTGGAATCTTAGTAAATAGAGGGAAGCAACACAAAAATATCTGTATTAACTTATTCATAAACTCAGAGTTTGGCCTGACAGTTAGCTTGTTTAATTTTCATTCAACACCTAAAGTACAAAATTCTGATATATTTCTAGTGAAGTAATAGAAATGCACCTTAATAAAATAAATAATGGATCTGCCGTATGATATATAATGTTAACAGATGTAATTTACCCAGGTATACTCTGATTAGTGATAATTTCATATTTGCAGGTTGAAAAAGAGGATTCAGTAGGTATGAAATATTTGCAGATTTGTAATCTTACACAGATATAGTCACTCATCTCTTAGTTCACAAATTTGTGCAAATCCTAACCATTATAATGAAAATTTGCTAATGACTTAGTTGTATCACACACATGAATATAAACCAGTGTTAGATAATTTATTGTTTGTTTGCTTTGGATTTTACTGCTGTAATATTCAGTAGTCCAAAAAGATACACTATGGGATGCTGACTGTAAAATATGAAGAGGATATTTTGATTCAGGTTTCATCACAGCTGTGTTGTACAGTATATTTTATCATCTAGACAAATTATGTTATGCTAAGGAGCTTTACAAAAAGTTTCTTTCCCTTCATTTGTTTTTTTAGCTTTTATGTAATGTTTTTTATAAATTAATATTGTATATTGTTCCATCTCTTTTATTTATATTTTAAGAGCTTTTATTTAAGATTACAAACAGCAATAAAATCATTGCTTACTGAAGCAAGCAGGCTTTGAATCCAGCTATAAACATTAGAAGGATGTTACACACTGCACACTTTTAATAATGATCATTTAGAAGATAATTTTAGCATCCACACAAGGGAAAAATGGATTTTTGATGAGTTCTTATATGACCATATGTGGTATTAGTCAGTGTGAGGTATTGCTAGCGAGCTCATTGCTTTCAAAAATCAAAGTTAAATGGTTCATCTATCATCAGAATTTGTGTCTGGGCGACTTGTCTGAACATCAGTATGATTTATGGTTTGAATTGGAGGAGTCAACCATGCATGTTTCTTAGTTTATCGTTTTATGCTGTCTTCAATTAAATGTCTATAAACACAGTGATGGCTTTATGACATTGTCCATCAATAAAGACTATCAGATTTTGCATGAGAATATGTAATTTTCAGAAAAAATAATGACCTTTTGACTTCTATGTGCCCTGTTGTACACATGATATATACGGCATGTTTAGACTTCAGTTTTTATCCCAGATCCATTTGATTTCAATCTTGCAGACTAATTAAGACAGTGGCCATATTTTATTTAACATAATTTAGATAGACTAACATCTAGGATTTTTTGATGAAACTATCAAATAGTGATATATTCTGTAATAATAGTAAGATATAACAGGTGCACGTCTCTAGAAGTATTTAGAAAATATATTATTTTAATTGTACTAAAACAAATTGAAAGTGATATCAGAACAGTTTATTGCATATTGATTCAGTATTTGATTATTTTACTATTTCAAGGTTGCTTTTTTTCCCTAAGACAAAATAATGCATACATTAAAATTAAATTAAATCATTCTGCAAAATGGATGAATGCTAAAAAAACATAGGTTCTCATTTTCTTCAGGGACATTGAATAATGATACTTTCACTCTTCATATTTATGAATTACGGTATAGTATACACAGTGGCAGCATATCGGGGTTGAATCATTTTCTGCACAGCTGTGCCCTGATATTGCTGTCGACAACTAAGCATTGTAAAAAAAAAATAGTATTCCAGTTGTTAAGGCTATTCTGAATATCTTTTCTATGTGTGTTTATTGAAAAGTGTATATTATGTGATTTTTTTTTTCATATGCCATGTAGGCTGAAGGTGCATAAAGCACCATTTAGCTGAAATGTAGTTAGCATATCTTCTAAGTAAAATTTAGATTGAAGAAGGAAATATTTCATATGTAAAATCCAGCTAACAGGAATATCCATGCTCCTATCATCCTTCATATTCCAACAGAGGAAATACATGAGACATGGGCAAATATGTGTCTGTTCAATGTTTCACCATCTCAGGTTGGTGAAAGTCATAAACATAATGTATGCTCATTCTGGCCTGCCTAATATTCTTCTGAGCCTTTGTGAAGATGCCTGCTGTAAATTTTTCTGTCCCATGAGGCCATGGGCTGAATTAATTTTGTGTTTGGTGCATTCTCACAAGTTACAAGTTGGCAGACACCAGATGGTGCTAGGGAGACAACTGTCAAAAAACTGTACAAACCTAAGTCAAACAAGTTAAAAATGTCTGGGGTTGTGCAGGTGAGTAGGTGCCTGCTGTTGGGTAGGCAGATCTTCCTTTTGTCACAGCAATTAATATCCTGGCAAAGATATCTTCTCAGGCTGCTTCTCTCCTCTCAATTCAACTTGAATGAGTCCACTTTCAATTTCCCATTATTCTGTAGCTAGGTAAGTAAAAATAAGGAGAAAAGTAATAAATGTATCACTACTGTTCATTATTTGTTTCCATCACATCTTTGTACTTTAAGCTCTAGCTAGGTGAGGTAGGATAAGCAAGTTGCTCTTGTGTAGGCTAAATGGCATGTACAACAACACATGCATGTAAAAGTTGTTTTAAAAATTCTCTCACAAGATTTCTATCAATGAATATATTACATTACTTTTATGACAGCGATGGGTAATGAAAAGATTGGTATTTCTTTTGAGGAAAAAAAAATAAACAGGAAAAAACAAAAAGAAGGAAAGAAAGTCCTGCTACACTGGATAGCTAGCTTTTCATAAGACTACTTTGAAATGGTCAAACCTGCAGCGTTAGTACTCTGGAGTTTTGAGCATCTCACATGAGTCAGAAGAAATTTCTCAGTAGCTTGCATCATAGTAGTTGTGCATTATATGCAGTCTAATAGCAGGGTACCCTCATTTCAAGAAAAATATTTCATAATACTTCTTGTAAAGCCAGAATGTCTCTAAAATAAGCATAACCTGAAAAGTAACAGAGGCTGGTTGAACAAGTTTGGGTATTTTTTCTAATTTTTGTGCCATGTCATCCAAGCTATCAGATTTACTTTCTTTGTTGAGAATATGAATCTTTTCCATTTACACTAGAGGACTTTTTGCCTGTAGTATATGATTACATTTAGAACTGGACTTGGTAGTTATTGTAGACCCTTTGGCTTTTCTGATACTAAGTACAGTTATAGCCTCATTTTGTAGTAAAATAATATTTTCTGGCTAACCATCTAAGGGAGCTGTGTAAGGACAAAACTGACTCGATGGTTTGTATTGAGTTTCTTGTTTTTTTGTTGGTTTTTTTTTTTTGGTATGTGTGTTACCTGAAAACCTGTGCATTCAGAGAACATTTTTATGGAGACAAGCTTTCATGAGATGAAGTCAGCTTTCTTGTATCTCTTTGTTAGTTTTCCTGCTTGCTAGCCCAGGGTCTTGTATGACTGGCAGTAAAACAGCTATCAGGGAAATTTACAATGTAGGTGTTGGTTTCTAGTATAAATAAAATTATATTTATTGTATCTATCACCTATTTCCAGAACAGTAGTTTCTGTATACCAAGAGAGTCCAGGTAATGTGAGCTGTTTTGGGATCTTCATATCAGAGTGGATTAAGTAATACTGTACCATCTTCGACTTTGTTGCTGCCCATGAACTTTCTTCCTTTAAGGCTAGACATCCAAATTTAATTACATTATGTGTGGAATGTCTGTCAGTGTTGGGAATGTCAGCAGGTAGCCATACTTTCTGGACATTGGGGAGCTGATATCTCAGCATATGGGCTTAATTTAAACAGACACTTAAGTAACTGTGTTTTATATTTACAAACAGCCAGTACCTGAGAACAGTCTCCTGTACAGGGAATTCTTGTATAAGTGACAGGAAGCTGTACTGTACAAGTCATCCTTGTTTTGCTCTATTAAAAAGTCAGCACTTTATAATGGAAACCACATGCTGCTATAGTTGTTTTTGTTATCTTATGCACAGAAAAGAGCTGCAATATGTGCTGACAAATGTGAACTCCTTCTGCTAGTGTATCTGACAACTACAAGACCATATCTTTGGAAAACTTTAATCATATAGAATAATTGAATGATAGGATTATAGGAAAATTCAACTTGGAAGGGTCCTCGAAAGGACTCTGGTCCAATCAACTGCTCAAAAGAGACTCAGTTATGACATCAGCGGGTTGTGCAGGGCTTTGCTCAGTGTAATATAACCACTTCCAGCATTTGATCTCCTGATCCAGGTTCTCCAATAAAGCTGCCTTGTTCCAAGTAATATCTGTTGTCTTTCTTCCTCTCACCATCTGCTGTTGCAAAAAGCCTGACTCCATCTTAAAAAGTCCTTCTAGTTATTGCACCCTAAAACTCTCCTGTTGATTAAGCAGTTAAGTTGTTAAGATATAAAAGAGGGGAGATCCCAGTACAGAATCCCATGATACTACACTCTTTACTGGCCTCCAGTTAGAGGATGACCCACTAACCACTACCCTATTAACCCAAAAATTCAGCCAGCTTTATACTTTTATCTAGCTGTACATCTATACATACCATAATGACTCAGATATTGTGGGAGAGAGCATTGAAAGCTTTGCTAAAGTTGATGAAAATTACTTTGTTATTATACATGGATTGCTTAAGGGACTTGGAAAACCTCTTTGCTGCACAATTAATTACAACTATGAAAAGAGAAACTACTTTTAGACAAACATTTAGACTTTGATAGTTCACAGTTTGTAATTTAAAATGGACACTGAAGACTAACTGTGAATGCAGAAGATTTCTGAAGGAGACAAGCATTCAGGATAAATAACTGAATGAAAAAGGCCTTGATGTCTGAATAATATAAATAATTTAAATAATTTTAAAATCTTCTGAATTCATGATGGTGGGTTTAATCTCCAAATCCACTTCTAAATTTGGGAGTCTATCTGTAGTTATCAACATATGAGGAATGTGTTTGTGCTTCTAGGAAGAGACAAAATATTTAATGGAAATTAGACTTCTCTTTTCTTGGTCTTGAGTAGACACTTTGATCAACTGAATAGCTAGAAGTTCAGAACATTTCATTTATGTTTACTTCCTAGGTGTTCAATGGATATGAAGCTTAGACATCTAATACACATTGGTACTAATATAGGAAGAACAAACTAAAACACATATTAAAATGAGTGATAGAAACCACTTCCCTAGGATTAAATTAAATAATTTAGGAATAATGTTTTAGTTATGGAGGGTGTAAAATATTTTGATATTCTTGCTTCTGTCAATGTACTGAAAACCTTAATATGTGCATTGCCAAAAAAATGGACACTTTATTATCTCTTCCTTATTTGTTCTGTTTTCTTCCTCATTTAGTTTAACAACTATTGAGCTTTCCATTGGATTAAAGAGTGCAATGTACAACACACCAATATGAGAGTGGATGATGCTTTCCCAGATGTTTCAGCATTGAGGAAATGCTAAATGTTATTGATTTGTTGTACTTTAAAAGGATTTGATAATTTTATTTACCAAAAAGATTTTATTAGAATCAAATAATGTTCAGTGTTAATCACACAATAATTAAAGATCTATATGACTGCTGGGCATGATTTGTTAGCTTATGATTCCTGTAAAAAATGGTGGTTCCCCAAGCCACATTAGAAAGATGAAGGATTGCATGAATCAAAGATTCATAAACCTAGTTATGGAGTGTCATCAGAAAATTAAGGACAGAATAAAAGATTATCTGTGATGGTTCAGAAGAAAAAGCAATGAAAGGAAGGGCAAACAGGACTATATCAAATTCATCATTTGTAGTTCTGTGATGTGGGCATCTGCTTACTGTAAGTAAGCACTACAGTTCTGCCTACCAAAACTAAAAGAACAAAGGTTCATAATGGGTTATTCTCAGTTATGCTGGTTTGGGTTTTCTTTTTCTTTTCTTTTTTTTTTTTTTAGATTTAAATACAGTAGTACTCGACTTAATTGGAATCCTAATGCTAATTAGTTTAGTGAAATAAATCATAACATGGAAAATATAAAATAAGACATATAATATAGAATATATGTAGGCCTTTTTTTCTGAACTTTTTTTTTGTATCACATGATTACGAGCAAATAATTGATATTTTGCCCACAACTGGATGCAGATTTTGAAATTTCTTCTGGGTATTTGTATAAAATATGCATATATTTATAAAGCTGTAGTCTTTTAAATATAACAAATCTTCCTTTATTTACGCCCACTTATTTTCCGAATGACAACAGTACCTGAAAAACTGCAAATGTCCTAAAATAATTTTAATACTTTTCCGAAGTTTATATACTATTTTAGATCTGTATCATAAAGATGAGAAACACTCTTAAAAAAAGCTTCTTTCATGTTTATATTAAACTTTTGGAAAGTTAACACATGGCTTCATTTGACTACTTCTGATAGCTTATATTAAAATGAAAAAAAAAGAAACCAAAATCCATAAAATTCCTCAATAACCCATCCTAAACTTCAGACTCAAGTGAATTAATTAACATTTATTATAAATATCTCATATTGCTGCTTATGTTATGTTTACAGGGTTGTGATCTGTAATCTTACCTTGTGTTTTTATGTTATGGTTTGTTCCTTTTATATGATTTTATTATTGTATTAAATGTCACATTCCTTTACTGAGCTGTACTGTCTTCGAAAAAGAGAAGTTCAAAGTTTCATCTTTATGGTGAATGCTGAATCATTCTTGTGGAGAGAAATTATCGTATATTTAATAGCAACCAATTTTTTCTTATTTCTAAATGAAAGTGTTGTACAAAGATATCATAATTTGCCCAACAAAAGTAAAATATGAACAAAACCTGATGATGATTGTAAATTAGGAGCTGAACTAAGAAAGAGGACCTAGTAACTTTAAAGTACAAATTTGACAGAGGAGAGGAGAACTGAAGTCATATAAATATGTAATGCTGTTAGCAAGAAAAGTAGGTAATGTAAACTGTATTTTGATTAAAAGGTGTTCTGTAACTGTGATTTGTTGACTGTGTACATATTAATTTATCCGAACTTCATTCTTCTTTTAATGTAGTCACACTTTCCAGCACAAACTTGCCATCTAAGTTTTGTTGGTTTTCTTTATTCCTTAATTCCAGTCAGGAGAATTTCTTATTTATCTGAGCAGGTAATAGTTCTTAATTACAGGGTGGGGAGTATCAGCATGTGTGTTTCCTAGATTCTTCAACTCTTTTTACCAAGGACTCTACATTTTCTGAGTTGTATACATTCACTGACAAATCTCTTCACTGACCTTGAGTTTCAGAGAATTTGTACATTGAAGCCTTAATAGCTGCTTTGTATCTATTTTCAAAAGCTTTTAAAACACCACAGCCTACTGATAGAAGTCGTCATATTTTTTTCAGTGGCATTTGGGCCTAACTGGGCAATGAGATGGAAAATCTATAATTAACATTATATCTGAGTGTGTGCTGCATTGTTTTCTAATAATGCCTATTTTATCTTTTTCCCTAAAAGAAGGTGAAATACCATCTCTATTACCCAAAGTGAGGATTATCCAATTAGTCATACAAAAATACCTGTGAACAGATGGGATGCATCTGAGAGTGTTGATGGAGCTGGCTGATATCATTGCAAGGCTGTTGTCTAACCTCTTCAAAAGGTCATGAATTTTAAAGGAGGTTCCCAATGACTGGAAAAAAACAAATGTCAGGCCTGTCATGAAAAATGGCAAGAGGAAGATCCAGGGGACTATGAGCTGGTCTGGCTCACCTCAGTGACTGGATAGGTGATAGAATAAATCCTCTTAGAAATCACATTCAGAGGCATGAAGGACAAAAAGGTATTTGGGAGAAACCAGCATAGATTTAGCATCCACAAACCATGCCAGACCAACTTTCTATGATGAGATGAGGTGTGTAGTGGTGCTATGAACAAAGGGAGGGTCAGTGGGTAGTGCATGCCTTGACTTTAACAAGGCCTTTTACACATTATTATAAAGTCTCATTATCACGAAACTGGTGACAGACATTCTGGATAAATGGATAATGAGGTAGATGGAAACTAGATTGGACTGCCAAGCCAAAAGAGCTGTGATGAGTGGTGCAAAGTTCATCTGGTGGTCAAGTAGCAAGTACCATCCTTCAGGGATCAGCAGTGGGACTGTTCAACATCTGTCTGCGTTAATGCCTGGATGGTGGGACACAATACATTCTCAACAAGTTTGTTCATGGTACCAAACTGGGAGAAGTGGTTGATACACTGGAGGACTGCTGTGCAGAAGGGCCTGGTCAGGCTGGAGAAATGCATTAAAAGGCACCTCATGAAGTTCCACAGAAGCAAGTGCAAAGTCCTTTGCCAAGGGAGGACTAACCTCATACAACAGCAGAGGCTGGTGGCAGCCAGCTGGCTGAAGACAAGAGTTATGAAAAGCTTATAGACATCAAGTTGAATGTGATTCAGTAGCAAGGTCAACTGCATTCTGAGCTCCATTACTAAGAATGCTGTCAGCAGTTTCAAGGGCATCATCCTTCCTACCCTTGTTTGGCACTTCTGAGAGTGCATTTGAAGTGCCATGTCTGGCTTTGGGCTCCCTGTTTCCAGAAAGACATTAGCATACTCAAGTGAGCCAAGCAGGGGATGAGCAAGATGGCCAAGGAGCTGGAAGACATGATGGATGAGGACAGGCTGAGGAAACAAGGTTTGTTTTGCTTTGACAAGAGAAGTCTCAAGGGAGTCCTTGCTTCTGTCTGCAACTGCCTGAATGGATGGAGCTAGACTCTTGCCAGAAGTGTGCAGCTATAGGATGTGAGGCAATAGACACAAGCTGGAACATGAGAAGCAGCAATTAGATATGGGGAAAAACTGGTTTTACCATGAAGTTTTTCAAGTCCTGCCATTAGAGTTTGTGGCATGTCCATCCTCAGAGGTGTCTGAGACTTGACTGGACACAGCTGTGTGTAACCTGCTGTAGTTAGAACTTCTTTAAGAACAGGGTTGTATGTCCCAATCTAAAGTATTTCA
This sequence comes from Platysteira castanea, assembly GCA_013397175.1. Taxonomy (NCBI): domain Eukaryota; kingdom Metazoa; phylum Chordata; class Aves; order Passeriformes; genus Platysteira; species Platysteira castanea. The sequence goes on from VYXC01000683.1 coordinate 391,614, forward strand.
TGATTCCATTAAATTGTGAGTTTGGCTCTGGTCATTAACACTTTTTATTATAGGAGTTCCTTAAACAAAATCTTTAACAAGACAGGTAATTTAGTCTGGAAACTGGAGCTGTCAAAGGACTCAAGATATCATACACCAAAGGATGCACCAGCTTGCCAATTTTTTAGAGTTATGAAAACTGAACAGACTGTAACAGCAAAAGGTGTTTGCATTAGTGGATGGTGGGAAACTATGATCTATACCAACCACATTCAAACAGAGGTGAACATCTCTTCCAAAATAGGCATGTTCAATTAGTTAAATTTATTTGCCCCCATCTAGTATCCACTTCTTTTCCTCTGAAATTACTTCAGCTTTTGGCTTTAGTTGGAGTCATTGTGCTCCTCAGTAATTTATCCAGAGGTCTACATGCCTGCTCAAAGGCATGCACCAGTCAATATGCTGACAGCCTTATCATAATTCTGTATACATCCTCTTTCCATCTTACCTGTCAGTCTACACATTCTCTCAGCCACAGAAAACAGTAGGGATTCTATTCCCAGATAGCAAAGTGTATTACCAGTTAAAGAGTACTAAAAGGAGAAATACATCTTTCCATTTCCTTGACATACAGCATGCCTATTTTGCGGCCTGTAGAAAAGGAGACAAGGTTGGCTAGTTCTGCACACCCTGACTCCAAACACCACATCTGCCAAGCACACCTCATTTGGTGAATTATAGTTTAGCCATACCAATTGCTATATTCCAGGCATCCACCATCAGCTCTTCTCCATGTCCATTTGCTGCTTCCCCATAAAGCTTCTGTTCTAGCAGAAGATGGGGCAGCAGCAATTATTTATTTTTCTGTCTTAACAAGAAAACCCTGTTCACCCAGCTGCTCACTGTGCCTCCAAGATCAGGCCCTTGCCACACCACTTTCCAAGAATAAAGTTTATCCTTCTATAGGTCCTAACATACTGGCTACATATCTATAAACTCCGTTATACTTCCATCAACAAGATATAAATGTCACACTTCACAGATGGTAAGTAGAAGAAACAGGCTGTGGACACTGCCCAACCAGAACCAACCCCTTCACCAGGATGAATGATGTAGACAGCATAATCTAAATTTGTAATTAGTTCTGCTTTGAGGAGACAGTTGGACAAGGTTTTTCAGATTTTTTTTTCTATAAACTGATCATTCTTCACTTGTATTGAACTACCCCTCATACCAGTGCCTTGAGAGTTCTTCAGCACTACCTGCCTCCATGCCAGTGGCTTGTAGCTCTGCCTCCTAGATCTGCCAGTGTGAATGGATTTCGACCTTTTGTTTTAGCTTTAAAGACTGCCTGGGAGCTTTCTCTTCAACAAGCTCTTCCTCCAAAAATTTCTCATACTTCTATAGAAAGAGGAGTTCCTTCTATTCATTAGCCCTAGACTATGCCTCAGGCTCAGCTGTGTGTTTTGAAGGATAGAGTATGCCATAAAGACTGTCCTGGCAATCTGTAAGACATACTGGCTGTGCAGGCACCATCACCAGATTTTTAAGATGACAAAGCCAAATTTTATTGAAAGTGAATCTAGCAGTCAGTGCAGCTCCAAGACTGCTCTAAGGAAGCAGCTAAAGCATATGAGAATCCAATAGAAATTGTCTCCTATTAAGAGTAGGGGAAAGGTAAGAGAGACAATGGTTGGAATTTGTATCTCAAGACATTTGAAATTTGATTGGTCATGGTACATTTAGGGTTTTTTCCTTGAAACACAGCTTGAGAAGACAATAATGTGTGTGGTAAGGGGTGTAGACTGCCTGAGTTTCCATACTCTTTCTCTACAACATTGTTTTACTCATGAGATAGCTCATTCCAGACTGAGAGCACATAGCATTATGGACATTGAAACTGCAATGTTGTCTAAAATAGACCAGGTTGCTGCAGAGACTGTCTGAACTTTGACCATGAAACATGAGTACTTCCTCCTCCTTTGCCATTGCCTCACTGCATTACCTTAAACAAATCTGTTTATTTCTCATCGGGAAAATGGGCAATAATAAAACTGATATACCTTGCACGGCAACTGCTAAGATTAATTAGATAATGCTGTGGAGCTCATTTTTTCAGAGGTTTCCTATAGTCCAAAATAAAGGCATATAGAAACAAAAGAAGAAATTGCATGTTTAAACCTGACCGTTTCCTTGTTCAGAGAAAAAGAAAGGATAGACATAGATTTTCTGAGATTTCAGTTTCCTTTTCTTTTGCCAGTTACATCTACATTTGGAAGACTAATGCTCTAATAATACTTGCTACTCATTTGGAACTTCAGATGAGACATTTGGGTTTCTTAAGTAGTTTTGCATTAGATTTAAGCTATCTCATAAATAAATAATGACTTTAAAAAATCTGTCTACATTTCATCTTATTATAGAAAGAAGGGCTATTACAGAAAGAAAAACCCCAGGGTGTTACTGTATTGGTCCCTCAATATGTATGTGATATTATCATGTGCTTTAATGAATCACCAGTCTTTAACAAATCAATTGATTGTACTGTTCTTTGGCCTCAAAAACACAACATCGTACATATTTTACTAATTTTCACGTTTGAATGTCTGTGTATATATATATATGTATATTTGATTATATAAAGATATACAGATGTATGTATATACACTAGGTATATGTACATATGGACATGTACAGTATAGCTATATATACACATGTATAGAAATTTTATCTTCTAAATTATTGTATTTCTAAAAGAAAATGTGTTTTCTGAAGAACTTTATATGAGCCTGTCTGAGGTCCTATATTCTTCATCAGTTGCAGAGATTACTGCGCTGACTTTGCATCTCCATCAGCCAGATTGCATCTACCTAAAATCTGACTGAGTTATCAGTGTAGGCATACTGATAGTCTTAATTTCCTACCTGTAAAGCACAAGGCTAGTTGAGCAGATAAACACATCAAAGACTGTGAGGCACGTACTGGAGTACATAATAAGACTAGGTATTTATGTAACTAAACCTAAGGGAACACCAAAGCTATGATGATTTTACCGTTTTCTAAAAAAATCCAACACTTATTAAACGTCTTGGAGAGTCTGATTCAGCAAAGCAATTAAGTATGAACTTAACTTGAAGTCAATATACTTAACCATTTGCCTATAACTAATTATGTGCTTAAATGATTTGCTGAATTTGTAATTTAATATAAATGCATATGAAGTGTGGGATTGTGGCTTTTTTTTTTCAAAATATGACTTAAAGAAGAGATTTTTTGACTTCTTGATTTCTAATTGGTTTCTTCACATTAAGATTTGCAACTGAAATCCAACAACCTAATGCAAAATAACAATTTTTCTTCTCCTTTAAAAATCAAATGATTTCTATCAAGTATTTTTTACATCCTTTCCCGAAACATGGTCTTACATCTCATATATAGTTTACTTCTACTTATATTTTCTTAAGTGAAAAAGTTTCCTGTAGTAATTTTTTTATTTCCTAGATAACTCTTTGCTTGTTGGTCCCTTGTAAACTCTCTCTTAATTGCTCTGAAAAAATAATGCTAATAGATGCAATATGCTCATTTCAGTGTTTTCCTGTTATTCATTTAAGAGCCACTCATTATTCAGAAAAAAAACCCCCAATATGGTTCCTAAAAAAAGAGTTTGTTGTAAGATTAAATGAATGGTAAAGTTATGAAAATTGCAATGTTTGCATTTTTTCCAGCTGTACAAAAGTAAATATTTAGAAAAACAGTCCATGGGAAAAAAAAAAAAAATCCATGTGGAATAGGATGGCTTTTCAGACTTACTGATGCCAGGAGGAGTACAATGGGAAATCTGTGGGGGTTATATCACTAAAACCAACCAATATTATGAAAAGTTATGTTTTTGCAGGCAATTGTGTTCCTCAAAAGTGTGTGGTTTTAAATCACACTGAAATCATCCTAAAACATTGTAAATTTACCTCTTGCTTTACATCTTTTTCCAGCTCCTGCCTTGTGATTTTTTTTCCCCCACTATTTACTGCAATCAAGTGCTTTTCCTGTAATTGCTCCCATAATTTTTCCTGAAGTTGAGTCTGCAAGATGTTGCATTTAATCAGTAACAACACATTTTTGTATTCCTACTACATGATTAAATTAGTATCATTTACATTTGTTACATCTACAGAAATCACTGACTCATCAAACCAAAATAAATATTGTAGTCTAATTAAATCTCTTCTGATTTTATATCATATAAAAATTCTCAAAATAAGGTCAGGATTTTCCATGTTAATTATAAATAAGCGACTGTTTCTAACAATTAAATTATAGCTAAACTTAACTCACAGGGAAAAAAAATGAAGTTAAACAAAATATCTTTAACACTATTTACAGTGATAACTTAATTTGCCTGGTTCTGGAACAATTAAGTTGTTCTCATTGTCTTATGACATGGCTCTGATCTCTTAGCAAGAGCTTACCAAGACCTAAAAATAGGCCAGGATATTTTTCAAACAGCAACACAAGATGTTTAAAAAACTGTGTAAACAATAAATCGGGAATGAAAATTTTCTGAAAAATGAAAATGTATTCACTTCATTTGCAAATACATTTTATTCCTTGTCACATTTTTTTCTATACATATTTGTTCACAGTTTGATGACTTTTTGCGTCTTATATTGATTCAGTTTCCTCCAGCAGTACCCCAAAACAACAGTCTTGAAGATAATGTTCAAAATATACATATAGTTAGTTTTTAATCACAGTGAAGATTTTAAATTAGGAAGTTGTCAACCATAGGCTACTTGAACTTCCCTGAAAACTTTCCCTCTAACTAAAAAATCATTGAATTTCCCATACTTGGGACAACACGTTTTTTACAACAACTTATGAAATAGAACCTCTTTGAACCATTTTCAGACAAAACAGAGATTCAAACAGATAGATCAAAAAACCTGTATGACTTCTTTGATACACGGGAGCTCTCTCCAGTAAGGACTCTATGCTGACAAAGTCCTAAGGAATAGTTAAATGTATTGTGCCTTCATGCCTTGGCAAAGAGAAATTGAACAAGCAAGTGGAGGTATTCCATAGGCTGAAGATTGGCCATAACTTCTTAGACATAATGAAACAGTCTTTTCAGTTAAGAAAACTATAACTGTTCTGAAAAATAGTCTTTACTTCCATCTTTTAAACATCTTTGCTATATAAACCCTATATACCTATTACTGTGATTGTATAGTCACATGTCAGCTTATCTTATGTGTTGACTTGATCTTTCCTAGCAATCAGCTGCCCACTGAGCTGCTGTGCCACTCCATCTCCTCATCAGGACAGGGTGAGAAAATACAATGAAGAAAAAGTTAATGGGCAAGATAAAGGCAGGGAAATCAGTTACCAACATCACAGGCAAAATAGATTTGACATGAAGAAAGTTAACTTAATTTGTTGCTAATTAAAGCAGATTTGGACAGTGAGTAACAGAGGAAAAAGATGAAAATTAAAACTTCCCCTGCCCCTTTTTCCTAAGTTCAATTCCAGTCCTTCATCCCAGCACCTCTTCCTCCTCACCACCTGCCCCTGTCCACACACTCAGAGCATCACCGGGTATGGGGAACGGGAGGTTACAGCCTATCCATAACAGTTCCTCTCTGCTTTTCCTTTCTCTTGCTTTTCGCCCTCTTCTCAGGCTGCAGCCCTGCATGAACCACTGCAGTGTGAGTCCTCTCCACCAGGCTGCAATCCTTCAGGAAAAAATCTGCTTTACTACAGGCTGTCCACAGGCTGCAGTGTGGATATCCGCTCTGGCGTGGTCCTCTCCACAAACTGCAAGGAAATGCCTTCTCCACTGTGGTCTTGTTAATGGCCTACAGGTGAATCTCTGCTCCAGCTCCTGCAGCACATCTCTTCTGCCCTCATCCTTGTCTGACCTGGGTGATCATGCTGTTGTTTCTCAGTTTCAGGGGTGTTTGTTTGTTCATTTGTTTTTCCTCCTCTTCTGCTTGTCGAGTATATTTCCTTTTCTAAAATATGTTTTCTCAGAGGCACCACCAGCCTTTCTGATGGGCTCAACTGTGCCCTGAGATGGGTCCATGGGGACTGTCTGGAAGCAGCTGTATCCCACATGGGACAGCCCTGGCCTCCCCTCACAGATGCTTCCCTGCCAAGACTCTGCTGTGGGCACCCAATACATGTCAAAGGTTCTAGAAACTGAACTGCCACAACTCTTCAAAATTTTGGTATTAATTTTGATCCAACTGAATATTCTATGCATCACCGTCACCATCTTATATTAAAAAACTTTCAGGACACAAAACTTGTAGGATTTATTTGTCTTGATCACAATGAAGAGTTCCTATTTAGTCTTTATGCTACTAACATTGTCTGTGATTACTGTCATCAAGACGTAGTTCTCCCCTGGTATTAATATAGGTTCATATGAACTATTTAAATTGTTCTTAAAAAAATCCCACACACCCAGAATTGATTTTTTTTTTTAATAGGACCATAATTTGTTCATAAATCTTAATGTCAGAAGTTCTGAGCAACCAGTACATTACTTAGTAGGAGTGATAAGTACCAAACTCCAAGTACCAGAGTCACTTGGTTCGTTCAGTCCTTGGTTTGTTCAGCCTGGAGAAGAGGAGACTGAGAGGAGACTTCATTGTGGTCTTCAGCATCCTCATGAGGAAAAGCAGAGGGACCAGTACTGATCTCTTCACTCTTGTGACCAGTGAAAGGATTCAAAGAAATGGCATGAAACTGAGTCAGGGGGGGTTTAAGTTGGATATCAAAAGAAGGTTTTTCACCTAGAAGGCGGCTGGGCACTGGAACAGGCTCCCCAGGGAAGTGGTCACAGCACCAAACAGGACAGAGTTCGTGAAGTGTTTGGACAATGCTCTCAGGCACATGATGTGACTTTTGGGATGTCCTCTTCAGGGGCAGGAGTTGGACTTCATAATCCTGATAAGCCCCTTCAAACTCAATATATTCTGTGATTCTGTGAATCTATCTTTAACCATTTCACCAGAACATTTACCTTTAAACCACCAGTTTTAATACCTTGCTTGTTTGGAACTATAAATGCATTTGGTGTAGTTGTACCAGTAGTCCTACTCAAGAACTTTTTCACTGGTCTTCAGTATTTTGAAATAGCTTTGCTAGGATTTTTCCTATTCCTAACTCAGTGAGTTGCATGTTGTTTCTAGTGATGTATCAATGCCTGACTATTTAACACACATGCACTTAACTGGTAGGCCAAATAATCTGCATGTGTAAAGTCCTAAGAGATCCCTCTTCCTCCTCCTTGAACACTGGCAGCCTCAGGAAAGGTATTTATGAAGAGGATATGTAGCATCACTGATATTCATGGTTTTATGCTAAACATGATCTTATGATATATATATGTAAAATGTTAATTTATGACATGCACTATAGTGGGCAGAAGAGTGAACAAACTATATATATTTCAATTCCTATTTGATAATAAATAGTAATATATAGAGATGATACAAGATTTGCTTTCTGAGACTAGTTCCTAACTATAGTCATGCTCACAATATTAGCCCTTCACCTGTAATGGCTGAGACATTGCTTTATCTACTGCACCAATACAATGTGTATTTCCTTTTGCCCATTGAAAAGCTTGGCAAACCTGTCAAGCACTCAAACCCGTGACCTGCCAATATTAAATTTATTTCCATCATCTTAGCTCATCCTGTGAGTAATTATACATGGCAAGAGCTTTCCCATAATGTTATATGACATGATATGACGTATCATGCCAGCAAACATTCATTAGTACTTCTGTGCCTCTGTATTATTGCAAATACTTATATCCTGTGGTGAATCATGTTCACTGTCTGTGTTAAAAACTGCAGAATTGCCATTATGTCCACTAAATCATAATTGGCATTATATACTGGGTTCCATTTAAAAAAATTTAAACTCCAGCAAATAGTTGTGTTTAAGTCAGTAAGAAAAATATCTTGCACAGGTCAAAATCCCCTCTGAATTTTCAATCTTCTTTTGGTGGTGAGACATGTCTGAAATGCTGAGTACAATCTTGATTTATATTTACAACAGATTTAAAATTCAGAACCGATGTAGCGAAAAACTTCTCAAATCTGTAGGGAAATGGACATCCTTTGTTAAGAGAAGAAGAGAAGTGATATTGTTATCTATTGAAATTTGTAGTGGGAGGAAAGAATGATTTCAACTGGAAATACAGTTAAGGTCATTTTAACTAATGGTGTAAAAAATCTAATAGATATCGACTACACACAAATAGTTTACCCTGACTAACACAAGTGTGTTCTAGGCATAGCAAAGAAATATCTTTATCAATTCTTCTGCCGACAGCCTTTCCAAAGGCTTTATCTTTCTCTCACTAATTTCTTCAAAGATGTTCTTCAGACTTTTGTCTTCATAGCTTTTATAATTTCTGACTGTTATTTTTTTTCCTCTTCATGATTTGCCTCATCTCTGTATTACATTTTTTTATGGAATAGCCATGCACTGCTTAGCACTGCCTAAGATTAGGGTGAAAATTTTATACTCTTTTTAAAACACAAGCAATGACATTCTGTAGAAAGTTATATTATTATAGTGTAGTGGAAAACTTTCTTATGTATTCATGAAAATGTATATAATCTCCATGGTTGCCTCTGGGCTTACCTATGAATATATGCGAATTCCTTTAGCTTCTATCAAATTTTAATGTAGCCCGAATATTTCCTTTCACTTTATTATATCTCCATAAGGTAATACTAATTCCCATCATCACTTAACATCAAGACTTGTCTTTAGCAGTCCACGTTTTTGGCAAACACGGTGTATCTCATATTTAAATATGATGTATAAAAAGCTAATTTCCTAAATCAAATTACAAGATAATGCTGTATTTGTTTCTTGTCAAGTAGTTCAAATTTTTAGTGTGTCTGTGAAATTATGTATTTGTCTACATCAAGATTATTCTGATTAAAAAGGATGTAAAAGAGGAAGGGTTTTGTTTCTTTTTTTTCTTACTTAGGGAAACTGTAGCAAAACTATTGGTTTTGCTTGCTTCTTAATTGTGTTACAGTGGGAGCCTGTACTGGGTTCCAGGTCTCACTGATCGTGTTATGGGTGCTTCCAGCTGGAGGTAGAGTTGTTATTTAAAAGAGGTGTTGACAAAGGAAAAAAAAGATAGGCAGATTAAGAAGCTGAGTCTCATTTTTAACAGTTTTTTGAATTTTATCCCAGTTTAAACTAGTGTGGTTAATTACAATCTTAAAGCAGTGGGATTTAATATTTTATATTATGCTAATAATTTATAATTGAATGAAATTACTTCTGAACTTCCTAATGATGAACTACGATAAGATAAGTAAATCTTTATACACATATAATTAGATTATAAATTTTGGGCTTGGTATCTATGCATTTGTACAACAAATACAATATAGTTGTATAATAGAATCATAATCCTGAATGAGGTACCATTGTAATATATATTTATATTAGAAGGCTGATCTAAGTTTTCCTTTACTTATATAAATATATATTATGATTTCCTGATATATGTCTACTACTTAAATAGTAAAACTGCTGTGTACAACCTGACAATTTTCACAAGAAGATTTTTACATTGATGGATGAATCCATATTATTGCTCAACATTTTTTTCAGTGCAACTTGGTGTAAAGGTAACACCTCTCACTTTCACAACACAGAAATGAGAGCCAAAATAAAATGAAAGAACTGACTTCATTCTAAAGTATGCAATCATTGGCAGGAAAACCACAAATCTTTAATGTATTTAATTTTTACATGTAGTTGTCAACACAATATAAATACAAACACATGTAAACATATGTAATTATGGATATGTATACTCTAAAGACTTAAAAATATTTTTATAAATACTTATATGTATATAAAATTTTAATTGGCTTTTTGGAAGGAGCATTTGATTTATAGAGCATAAAATCACAGAATGGTTTGGGTTGGAAAGGACCTTAAGGATCACCTAGTTCCAACCCTCCTGCCATGGGCAGGGAGACCATCTGCTAGACCAGGTTGATCAGAGCCCTTTCCAACCTAGCCTTGAACACTTCCAGGGCTGGGGCATCCACAGCTTCTCTGGGCAACCTGTTCCAGTGCCTTGCCACCTTCAAAGGAAATAATTTCTTCCTCATATGTAACCTAAAGCTACCCTCTTTCAGTTTAAGGCCATTCCCCCTTGTCCTATCACTCACTACATGCCCTGGTGAAAAATCCATCTCCAGCTTTCTTGTAGGTGCCATTTGTACTGGAAGACTGCTGAAAGGTCTTCCCAGAACCTTCTCTTCTCCAGGCTGAACAGCCCCAGCTCTCTGTATACTTAGGAGAGGCCCCAGCTCTCTGATCATCTTTGTGGCCCTTCTGTACACTTGCTCCAATAGGTCCATGTCCATCTTATTTCGGGGGGCCCAGAGCTGGACAAAGTACCCCATGTGAGGACTCATGAGAGTAGGGAGGCAGAATCCCCTCCCTCGACCTGCTAGCTGTGCTTCTTTTGATGCAGCCCAGGATATGGTTGGCTTTCTGGGCTAAAAGTGCACATTGCTGTAATACACTCTTTTAAATCACCTACAAAAATTTTTCTATAAATCTGACTTCTACCTGCTTCCTTTCCATTATTTCAGTCAAAAAGTTCTCAAGGATAATTGAACAATATATTTAGTAATCCTGTAGTTCTGCTTTGAAGGTATGAGTCACGTTATTCTGTTGAAGATTCTCTTACAGGCATGTGCCTCAGAAGATAGGGACATGGCTTACTTCTTTGTATGGGAGCAAAGGTGTTAAATCATGCTTTGAAATTCAATTGCTATTTACTAAAATGTTATTTTTTCTTCTAAATTATTTTAATATTTATGTTTTAAGTTATTTGAGACATTACTTCATTACTTTGATTTTTCTAGTAAAGTTGTTCACCACCTGCAATTGTCCTACATTTCAGAATAAAACTGACAAATTAGAAAATGAAAGCAACTTCTCCAGTATCTCACATGTGCTTGAAATCAATTCCAGTCTTCTGTCTGCCTGGATGTAATTTTAGCTGTTACAAAATTGTACCTTTTTCAAATGCACCCACACTACTAAATCAGCCATGCTAATCATACTGCTGTGTTTACAGCTCTGCTATTTTAAAGCCATTTCTAAACTTATGAACAATTACTTTTTACTTTCTTTTATACTACAGATTAGTGCTGAGACAAGAAGAGATATCCACAGAATCTCTTGAAAAATAATGACAAATACTGTTGCTTCCTTATTTTAAACAAATCCAAATCCCCTTTTAGGTTAATAATTATTTATAGAGACATTAAATTTTAATCCATACATTGATTATTATGTAATCATAAATAACTTACTTCTAACAAGTTATAAAATGTATGACAAGCTATTTTTTCAAATATTCTTCATAGGTTGTCATTAGTAATGCCTCTTTATTTTATGGTTTTACTGGTTCTGCTGGTTTATGTATGTTTTTCTTTGGATCAGTATGAGGCTAGCTGGCACAGACTTATCCTATTTCTCACATTTCCTTTTTAAAATACTGGAAAACTTTTCCCTTTTTTCCCTAGTCCTCTGGAAGCTTCCTCAGAATTCTGAGATTGATTTGTGGTAATGATTAATTGATAATTGAGATTAATTACTTAGAAGAATCCTCAAAAAAAAAATCTCAAAAATTTCCTTAAGTAAAAGCTGCCGAATCCTGATAATTACTAAAATTTAAATGCAACAACTGTCATCTAACATAGTTCTAACAGATGGAACAGAAAGAATTTTCTTGGCATGCTAGATTAAAGTTATGTAATTTTGCTTCCAACAATAGCAACATGCAGAAAGTGTAGGTCTTTTTTATCTTATACAGACAGTTCTTTTTCTTTTTTCTTTTTTCTTTTCTTTTTTTTTTTTTTTTTTAAATGAAAATATTTCCTATATGGCACTGTTAACATCTCTTTAATCCAGGTATACTGAAATACTTTGTTGCATTGTCAGAAAGAGGAAGGTAAGCATTGAAAGTCTTTTTTTCCTTTTTATGTATTTTGGTTGTATGTGTGGAAGTGTTGCCAGCAGGGAGGCCACAGGGATCGCCCCATGTTGGACTGGCTGACTCCAGCCAGCCCCTACAGACCCACCACAGCACATCACTCAGCCCATCAGCCACGCTGGCAGAGCTTCTGCTAAAAGATATTTAAGAAAGGGCAGAACTATTGCACCGTTGGAAGGGTGAGGTGGAGGGACTGGGGAAGTGAGAAACTGTAGAGGGGATACCAAGATCAGAGAGGTGGAGGAGGGAGAAGAGGAAGAGGAAGAAGGGAGGAGGAAGGGAGGAATCTGTGCTTGCATAGATTTCAAGGTCTTTACTGAGGTAATACCAGTATATGCTTTTTGTTTTCCAATATCAGTGAAAAAATTAAATGTATTAAGTTTAAAGGTTAGATTATTAAAATGCAGTTTTCAGAGAAAAGAACACAACTCTAAAATGTTTAAAGGTTGAGTTGTGAGTACATTCTGAATAGCATAAGTGAGAGGGCAAATATATGTAGACTCCTGCAAATAAAGTAGTGACTCTGAGGAAAAAAAAAGTACTATTTTTAAGTAATGATATCATAAGCCTTGATCTTTGTTGTGTCAACTGAGTACTGAATATGTTTTCAAGTTGTCCTTTGTGAAGTTAGCACATAGTCAATTTGCCAGGCAAGAGTGAGTCGTTCAGCTAAACCTGGCAGAAATTTGTCTACAGTTTGTAAAAGGAATGTCTTCTATATTCAGAAGTTTTCAGTCAAGGCAAAATAAGAGAAGGAGTATTTTTCAATTATTAGTTTACATTTTCCTTACTTTAGGAAATTACCTTGAAATTCATATCCTAAGTCATTGCATCAATCCTTGATGTTGCAGACATATCTTAAGATACAACTTAGAAATTAAGCAAACTCCATCTTGAAAGCACATGGATTATTTTTCCTGCTACTACCACCTTTAATTAGAAATTTGTTTAGGATTTTCATTACCATTAAAGTAAATGTTTCTGGGATTCAATAACATTTGTAAGAAAATAGAGTCCTGAGATACTGGAATCTTCAGATACATTAAATGCAACTCTACTCTTTCGTGTTAATTTAAAATACAGTAAGGAGTCTGTATTACTTTATCACAGTAACAGTAAAAATAGAAACTATAGTCATGAAATTGAGTAAAAAATTAGCCCCTTTTAGCTAGTCTTAAAAAATACTTTTCCTACACTTTTCATTTTAAATGTGAGCTACAAAAGTCTAAAATTCTGAATAGCTAATAGACTGTATGCCACTAGCCCAATTTAAAGACATGAGAAATCACAATCAGTAGTAAATAAATAAATAGGAATATAATGTTTATCTTCCAAATAAAATATATATTCCTATGTGTATGATATAAATTTCAAATATTTATTTTTTCTTAATGAAAAAAAATATAGAATGTGAACCATATAAAAAACAGTAAACAGAAAGAATGCAATTCCTATGCATTAAATGCAAAAAAAAAATATAAATGAATAGTAATTTTAAAATAAGACTGTATGAATTACAATGTACATAAGACCTAGATATAAAAGTATGAATTTCATAGTTTAAAAAATATTATTTAGATTTAAGGTGGAATGGAGCTATCCAGAACTGACATTGAAAATCATGAAAAGCCTAGAATTTAAGCTGTTAATTACCCTGGGAACTTAATGTAACAATTTTGGTGCAACACCAAGTTTGCACTGGATTAAATAAAAAGTTTTAATGAGAAACGGACTAAGACAGAGCGGAACCAGACAGTGTTGAGTAATATAATAATATACAGCAAATTAAATACTTGTGAAAGTATTTAATTTAATAAGACTCCATGAGTTGATAGAAATGTGGATCTGTGGAAGAAAGGTGAATCATCAAATAGTGCATAGACACAGAATGCATCATGATTGTAGAGATTTCTGTTTAAATGAAGAGGAAGGAAGGGATCTGTGCAATGCAAATGAAAGGCCTGTGCAGAGGAGGGGCAGAAAATAATGAAGAAGCCATTGACATTTGCAAGCTTGAGTAGTTTCAAGGGCCAAGCCCCTTCCTGCAGTCTGAAGGAATGAGCAGGAAAGGAGTTACTCAAGCGCGTGTATGTGCACACGCAGATATGAATATATTTCTCTATGATTTAAGGAAGAATTCAGTATTTGAATTTTGCAATTTGATCTTACTATATGCTAATCATAATGTAGATAACATACAAAAATTGTGAAGGTGCCCCTGGGGGGGATGGGCCTTGGAAGTGGAAGCAGGGTCAAGTTACACGGGGTTTCCAAGCTCCCTGATGCTATTGTGTCTAAATCCTGTTCCTCATCGGTCTTTTCAAATGTAACTCCGCCCAGTGAATCCTGTACTTAAGTGGGTGTTCACATGATTTTGGGGAGTTGCTGTAGTCAGTCTGTGCCAGGCCCAGCCATGAGTCTGTGAGAAAATAAAGAGCATTTATGAACATCTATCAAGATTATTGTTCCTGATTCTTTCCACGGGCCAAAGCTGTCTGCCAGGGAAGGTTGCAGGAACCCCATTGCAACAGATGATGGAGAATGTGGCCATTTTAACGATCCCTGAACCCCTGAAGAC
>VYXC01000684.1:0-14341 GCA_013397175.1 Platysteira castanea
TTTTTATATATATATATGTAATACCATATATAGTAGGAAATACGTATATAAAAAAATGCCCACTCTAACAGTTTCATCAAATTGCTGATTTTAGTTACTTTCACTCATTTAACTGAGCTACATACAGGTCACCTCCTTAAATTCAACAGTGGCAGATCTGTACCAGTCTCTGTTTCAGGCTGTCACTGTGTAGGACCTTGTACAGCTGAGGAAGAGAAGCAGTCACAGTGCCAGTCAGCCTAAGCATCGTAGAATCACAGCATAGTTTGGGTTGGAAGTGACCTTTAAGCCATCTATTCCAACTCCCTTTCCATGAGCCCAGTCACCTTCCACTAGATCCTGTCACTCTGAGCCCTGTCCAATGGGACTTTGAATGATTCCAGGGATGGCACATCTGCCACCTCTCTGGGAAACCCATGCCAGTCTTTCGCCATCCCCATAGTAACAACTTCCTTATTTCTAGTCTCAGACAAAAACCCTCTGCATCTTCTGGCCTAAGGTTTATGGATTGTTCCTGGTTATTTGCAACTATAAACACAGTCAACTTAGCTGATCAAATGTACCTATCTTAACAGACATTTTAAATTATTAAGTTCATGATGGATCAGTTCTCTGTTTTGGAGGTTTTCAAGGTTCTGCTAGGCAAGGCCATGACTGATGTGATCTACGTAGCAAAAAGTTCTGCTTCAGGCAGAAGACTCGAGACGAGGGCTTACAAAGCCTCCTTCCAGTCAACATTTCCACGACTTTAAGATTCAAGGAACTCTCTGGTGGACTTTCTGCAGAACAGGCAGCAGAAAACTTCAAGCATAATTTCCTTATTTAACATCCAAATTTCTTCCTGAGCTGGACTTTACTTTCTAAAAATCCCAGTCTGTCTCTATTTAAACATATCTGGAAAAAAGAAATTATTTTCTGAATGAGAAAATTACTTTAAAGTTTAGTTCACCTCACAGTTCAAAATATGATTGCCTTTTTTGGTTCCAAATTATAGCAAGCATAGAGGGGTTATGTCCAATCTTGCATGCCTTCTCCCTTGGATAGTTTGTGTAGTATGCTTTGTATCAGCTTGATAAGAAACAATGGTAAAGATGATGGGGTTTGGCATTATTCTCAGTAAGTTCTAAGATTTCACCAATGCGTATTTATAGTAAATACTGAAGGCCTCTGAACAAAGGCACAAAACAATGGGTGCAATTGTGATCTCCTGTGGTTTATTAGAGTTGGTGTCACTTCGTGCTGGTGTGCCTCTAAGACCACTCTGACTTAATAAGGGCAATGAATATGAATGGTGTTTAGTTTAAACAGCATTAACAAACTTCCCTCAAAGAAAAAATGTCTTCATTTGTGTGTAAAAATTAAGTTGTAAGTTAGCTGTGGGTTTGTTCTTTCAAAGCAGAGAATATTGGCAACTGAATTATATCCCAAGAAAACCCAGAGTGTTCATTACCTCCAAAAAATTGAGCCAATTACTTGTGCAATGAGTGTGAAAGGCTGGGATAATCTAATCCTATTTCCATTGAAGAGATTCAGACATTCCCCATGATTTTAATGGCAAGACTGATATTAAAGGGATTGGACAAACACAATAAAATGGAACTGAAATGCTGAATACAGTCAATACTGTTTCAACATTACATTTGTATTCACCTTTTTCAACTGTCAGAAGCTCAAAACAAACACGAATGGCTTTCCTTTGCATACCCTCACAACTCTGGATTTAGAAAAAAAATGCTCGATGAAGGGGATGCTGCAATGTCCAAGTGAAAATCAAAGCCATCAGTCAAAAGCATATAAATGAGAAAATTAGAAAGTCTCCACTAAGAATCAATTGTCTGCTTATTCAGACATATGAGAACATAAACGTCTGTCACAACCCCCAGCCAACTTTTCCCAAATCTTTCACTTTGTTTAACAATGTACTTGAGTCACATTTGAATTTTTATTCATTTTCTCCTGACTTCTAAAGTAGTGCATGGGAGGTGGAAAAAAAAGGATGTTGTAAAAGCACCAACCTGATAGAATGTCACTAGGGAAAAATATAACATGGAGCAGAGATAATAATAGCCTGTCTGTCCTTCAGCAATGGGCTACAATAAAAGTTGAGAATCCTAAGTGAGAATAAAATAAACCATTTAAGCCTAATCACCTTGACATATAATGAGATTGAAAGGGGATGGGAGACAGAAAGAGGGGAATCAAAGTTCCTGCTTATTGAAATGCTCCTTTTAACAACAGTATTTATTTCACCTAGGCTGAGTAAAAACTGTGACTTACCATAGGCTATCTCAGGAAAAGCAGCAATTTGTAATGATGGGGTTTTTCCCCTGCTCACATTTTTAAGCGGATCTGCATAAAATATGAAAAACCAGAAAACAATCCTCTACAAATTGAATTTCTTTAAAAGAAATAAAACATAAGTGAAAAAATAAATGAAACAGCACCATTATTTGGATTACATTTATCTTTAATCCACTTTGTCCTCTATATGAAATACAGTATGAAGACATCTGCCAATATTTTAAAGGCTTCTGCCTGCGTCTGAATTATGTTTTTAAATTAGACCCTAAAGCTGCATTCTAATGCATTACTTTCATTTACTGGAGTATGCATATACTATCATACTACTCCCATGACATTCTTTATTTAATCAGTCTGAGAGCTGTACAGACTGATATCTATTCCCACATAAATCTCTGCCAAATACTGCTGACTTTTAGATTTAACCTCACTGGAAATGAATGACCTCCTTGGGAAAAAAATGTATAAAATGGACAAATATTTTAGAGGAAGGAGCAATCTTTTTGGATAATCAGTGGTAGGTATGCAAATCTGCCTGGTTCAGAATGGAGGTAGTGTCCTTGTGGTGAATAGGAACTGCTGCAGTAAACAACTTTAGCCTTTCCTATTAAAGGTTAGGGAGAGTGATTGATATGTTTGACAAAGAAATGTAAGGTCAGGAGCAATAAAGGCAATCTGTTCTTTATACCAAAAAGTACATGAAAAGCGGTACGTATACTAGGTATTCTCTAGCTGGTGTTGGTGCATCTGCTATTTCAGAATAATAAATGGAGCTGAGGCCCATTGCAGGTCGTGCAGGTAGGAGGGATCACTGTTAACTCACTCTATTCTCTGATCATCAGTTTTTCTTTTAAAAAAAGGATAGTCTCCTAATCAGCTGCTCCTTGAGCCTATTTTAACCCCACCTTTTTTTTTCATAGCCGTTAAGGTGCAACCAAATCCACAAGTGTTCCACTCATGTAAGTAGAACTTCTTGAAGAAAAACATCATGAAGTTTCAGGTAAGGGTTTTAGAATCTGCCCAAATAATTTTAGTCCTGTCTTGGGTCAAGGTTACCAGAAGTATAAATTAAGTATATATCATGACATCATTCTAGAAATGTGTTCCTAATGTTTAGGATTTGTGTATATATTTTCTATAAGATTCTAGGTGCAGTTACATTGTCTTAAATTGGGATAAATACTCCTTTAGACCAACACTACAGGTCTTTATTTAAATTATCTATGAGTTTTAGTTCCTCGTCGTCCAGTGAGCTCTGAAAGTACCATGGCCTGCCACCAACCTTTATCC
Source organism: Platysteira castanea (assembly GCA_013397175.1). Taxonomy (NCBI): domain Eukaryota; kingdom Metazoa; phylum Chordata; class Aves; order Passeriformes; genus Platysteira; species Platysteira castanea. The sequence continues at coordinate 3,592 of VYXC01000684.1, forward strand.
TTTGCAGCGAAGGAAACCACAGATGTCATTGCAGGTCTATTAAATTACATATTCACCACAGATAGTTCATTGTGGAATCTGGAATTCTGTAGTGAATGTGTAATATTAACATTTCCTTTATGGCACAATTGACTTACAGTACACACAAGTGACTTAATAGCAACAATTACACAAAGAAACCCAAGGAACCTCACAAAAATAAACCTACTTTTATCAGTCAAATAAGTTGGGATAATGTGTTTTCCCCCAGTGCAGATGTTTTTTCTTACATTGAAGTCAATAGCAGACAACACAGACACCTTGCAGTTCTGATAGCAGCCAGATACTGGAATTGCAGAAGATGGGCTAGAAAAGACCTTGAGATATGATCTAGATTTTTTCTTTGTTGGAAAAAAGGAGGAGATATACCTGAACTGTTCCTGGCAATTGTTTTTCTGACTTGCCTTTCAAAACATCCAGAAATGGGACTTTGGTGGCTTTCTCAGTCAATTTGTTTTGCTATATCATGATCTTCTCTTCTTTGGTTCCTCCCAAATTTTCTGGTTTTACTAGACCATTTCAAAGCAGTTTAGATCATTTAAACTAGACTAATATGACTGACTCCTTTTTTCTTTTTTTCTAAATACAAAAAGATTACCTCTAACTACAAGGTATTCCTCTCTTCTTGAACGCAAGTCACATCTAAACTGTGGAAGCAAGGTTTATCCAAGGTAGGTCCAATACGGCCAATAGAATCAGATACAGTTCCTCACTGGCAGGGATTTAGGTAACACACATACATGCCCAGGACCACAGAAGAGCTTAGGCGGCTCATGCCCTACAACTCCCACTGTTGTACTCCTGCAGTGTAATCATAAAACCACATCTGCATATCAGGAAGTTCAGCTGACATTTCCATTTCTGTGATGAATATTCTATGTTTAATGGACTCATGCCAAAACTGGAACACCTTCTTCAACAGTTTAGCAGACTGGCCGGAGTAGTGATCAACCTCATCTACAGAACTAGGTTCTCACATCTCAGATCAGAGTGTGTCTGTGTGTTAAATGTTTCTCTCTGAAAGGACCTGACCTTGGGGGAGGTAGGTGGCACAGAGAGGAGTTTCTCATGCCTAGTAAAGTTTTCAGTAAAAGACAGTTACTAGCAAAAAATTTTTGAGCTGCCTGTACTGCCTGTTAATGTTATGAATAGATGTGGGGATTTAGAAAAGTCCCTGCCTTTTGCCCAGGCTTCCGGCAGCAGGCAGTAGCTTTATTGAGGTGGCCAGCATCCCAAACCCCATTCTTGTTAGCGAGTTCTTTAATAATGGCTGATTCAATCTATTATAGGATGAATTATTTACTTAATAGAAACAAAACTAACAGACATAAGACTTAAAACAGACTACTACAACACAGGAATAAGACAAAACCTACCAGTAAATACACGCGGGGTTAAAGGTAATGTTATAGCTAGCAAAGAAATAATATAACATAGGATGTTCCTTACCATCCAGTTGTGATGGAGCACACATCCAAATCCTTTCCCTCAATTCCCAGGCAAATAACCATGGAATCTGCATCCAAACTCTGGGAGGAATTCCTGCACATTCTTAGGGTGTATGTAGGAGATTTCTGTCTCAGTGATAATTGTGTGGGCTTTTATAGACATAAGAACTGTGTCTTTTGGTCACTGATGTTTATTTTCTTTCATCTCTTCCCACATCTGCTCTCATACCAAGATGTGTACTCTGGGCTGGGGCTCAGATTCTCAAGTGCCTGGAGGTGACCTAGTGCTGGGCCTTTGATCTGGCCTGAGTTATCTCTTCGTGATGCCCCAGGAATGAGAGAGAGAGAGAGGGAGAGAGAGACAGGAAGAGAGAGAGCAGAACGTCCTGCCATAGTTAGAGGAAAGGAAGAGCTTTCTTGCAACTTGGCTCTGGTGTCAGTCAGAAGGCAACCACTCATTTTGTGGAAGGGTGGAAGCACCTTCTGTAATGACTCCTCAATTGCAGCTCACTGTCATCCACACTCGATACCAGACATGGATGGGAATCATAGAATCACAGAATCATTTAGATGGAAAATGACCTCCAAGATTGCTGAGTCCAACTGTTAACCTAATGCTGAAATGGCCGCCACTATAAACCATGTTCCTAAGTACCACATCTGCTTATCTTTTAAATATCTCCAAGGCTGGTAATTAATACACTTCCATCATCAGCTGTTCCAATGTTTGACCACCATTCCTGTGAAGAAATGTTTCCTAATATCCAACCTAAGCTTCCCCTAGCAGAAATTGAGCTCATTTCCTCTTGTCCTGTCACTGTTACCTGGGAGAAGAGACCAAACCCCACCTGGCTACAACCTCCTTTCAGGCAGCTGTAGAGAGCATTAAGGTCACCCCTGAGCCTCCTTTTCTCTAGGCTAAACAACCCAAGCTCCTTCAGCCACTCCTCATAGGAGTCTCTAGACCCCTCACCAGCTCCATTGTCCTTCTCCGGACACCTCAGCACCTCCATGTGCTTGCAGTGAGGGGCCCAGAACTGGACACAGGACTCAAGGTGCCACCTCACCAGCGCCAAGTACAGGTGGGACAGTCATTGCCCTGGTCCTGCTGGCCACACTATTGCTGATACAGGCCAGGATGCCATTGGCCTTCTTGGCCACCTGGGCGCACACTGGCTCATGTTCAGTTGGCTCTCAACCAGCACTCCCAGACCCTTTTCCACCAGGCAGCTTTCCAGACACTATTCTGCAAGCCTGTAGCACTGCAGGGGGTTGTTGTGAGCCAAGGAGCCAGCAGTTTTTCTTGAACTTCATACCACTGGCCTTGGCTAATCAATCCAGCCTACCCAGGACCTTCTGCAGAGCCTTCCTACCCTTCAGCAGATCAACACTTGCACCCAAATTGGTGTCACCTGCAAACTGACTGAGGGTGCCCTTGATCCCCTTGTCCAGATCATTGATAAAGATTTTAAATAGGGCTGTACCCTCTGAGGAACACCACTAGTGACCAGCTGCCGATGGAATCTTACACCACTGACCACCACTTTTTGGGCTTGGCCATCCAGCCAGTTTTTATCCAGCAAACAGTACATCCTTCAAGCCATGAGCAGCTTGCAGCTTGCAGGTAGTAGGTGGCTACCTGATTCTCACAGACAGTTGGCTTAAGGGTTCAATAGCTTGGGTATACTGCGAGCTGGGACATAGGCTTGGACTCAAGGAAAGGATCACAGAGATTTCTAGCTTAATAGAAATCATCAGCATGCTGTTCCAGAAAGCTCCTTCTGCTTTCAGTGTTCCCTTTCTTTCACACTGTGTACATATTCAATCTCACCTCTTTAATAAAATCTTCCATTTCATCATCTTTTTTCTTCTTCAGAGCATAAATCTACCCAAAGGTCTTAACATAAATTCCTGTCCTCTGGACTGAGCCCCTCTTTACAGCTTTACACACCCCACAGAAATAGATTTCTTTTTTTCAGTAGATTTATCCTCTGAAGCCAGAATTTTCCAGTTTAGATTCAACTCTCAGGAGAAAAACTTGCAGCACAAGTCATTATATATATCCAGGCAATGACTCTCAGCTGCCAGAAAACTGCAGACCAATGGGACATTGCTGTAATCTCTGATTCCAACTGGTCCATGCATTTCCAGTGGTTGTGCATAAAGAGACTCAGAATTGTTCATTAAGTTCGTTGTGAAACCAAGTGTTTAATATCCATAATTCCAAAGGATCAATGGGAAGTTAAATTGAGTGAAACTAGTTTTGAACTTGTGCAGTTGCAGAGAAACAGCAGCATCACATATCTCAAAAGAACTCACATTTTCAATGTAGCACCCTGATTTTGAAACTATTTCTACTGTTTCAGACTGATGAGTGTTTTCCATTGTTGTTGATTTGCTTTTTAATGAACAGCTTCACTGTTCATGTTAAGAAACTGCTGCAAAAAAACCCTCCAGCTGCAATGAGTAGAAACATTTCTTTTACTGATAGGTTATCAACCACAACCATATTATTTGAAAAGTCTTGTCAGCAAGAAAGCTGAGTTAGTTTCCTTTTGTACACCTCGCTTGCATTTTCATGTTATTAAAATGCAAGAACAAAACCACATTGGGAATGCATTTGTCTTTAGTAATAGTTTATTGTTTATTATGGGTTCTTCTATCTATTTAGGTACAAATTACCTGGTTCATTGATTTAAATGCATTGGAAATAGTGACTGCACTCTTTGGTTTTTTCTGTGCAGATGCTATTAGAGTGGTGTCTCTCCTTTCCTTGGCAGGGTCCCAGGGCCCTAAGGACACAAGCAGCATTCAGTGTCCCTGACCAGCCTCCTCAAACTCTCCCCAACCTTGAGCATGTCCCAGGATGCCATGTCAGCCCCCTGAGGCCATCAGTCCCTGCCCAAGAAGCCACAGCAGGGCTGGTCTCCAGTTCACTGCAGCCCAGCCCCGTAGCATCTGGGCTTTTCGGCCAAGACCTCTGCACCCGAGGGCTCCTGTTCCCACCTCCAAGGAGGTGCTGATGCATGGGGCAGGAGCCACCTTTAACTGTCCCCAGCTGTCCTGCTCCTGTCTGAGGTGCTGGATCACTCCTTCGCTGTGTGAATAATTTGTGGAAAATGCTACTCTTTGCCTCTGACACATTTTCTCTATCTAACTAGGGGTAAAAGCATTGAGTCCAGGATGGGCTTCTTGGCTCAGGAAGCAAGGAGAGAAGTGCCTTGGTAGCAGAGACAGGCTGTCAAGAGGCAGACTGCATCAACCAGCTGTTTTCTGTATTCCCTAGAATTCACGGATTTTCAGGTATGCTGATGCTGCTAGGCTGAGGCATAGACAATGACAAATTATAAAGCATTTTGAACAGTCTTATAAAGGAAAATTAGAGGAATGTGAATAGATATGAAATGCATCTATTTCTTTGGAAATTTCTTTGAAAATTTCCACTTGAAAATGATCATCTTTCCATAGCAATTTAGGACAATGGTAATAGCTCTACATTATCTTAGTCAGATTGTTTAAAAAACAAGCAAACCACAACTATTTAAGACTTGAGATTCAATAGCCTTGTTTCTTATAAGTACTTATGTAGTTGCCTTGAAGGCTGAAAGAAGAATAATCCTTGAGAATGCTGTCTGAAATTAACTGTAAGGAATATGTCATTGCTAGTATGAGAAAAGATACCCTTCAACCTATTCTAGGGGGAATATATGCCTCCTGTTAACTAAAAAGTGTTAGGTGCTGGGTGAATGTTTCACACCATGCCTTGCAAATTAGCAAATTAGACCTTGTTACTCCATCAGCTGGTACCTTCATAACACCTCTGTCTTGAAAACGGATTCTGGAACTTCAGAGGGCCTTGACAAGACTGGATCATGGGGTTTTTAGTTGGTTTAATTATTTTTACCTAGTTAGTGGCCAAAAATCTCTAGAAATACTATGGTATCCCAGTGGATTCTTTGCAGTTATACTTCCTCACATGGAACAGGTCTGGAATGGAGCAGAGCAGAGAAGTTTTACCACCAAGGAAGCATCCAGATTGATGCACACAATAGAAATAAGAGCTGACTGAAAGCTGTAACTGGTGTCTCCAGTTAGGATTTAGGAAAAGCGCACTTTTCCCTTTCATTCCTCTTCACTTTTTTTTCCTGTGGATCTGTGAAATAAAAGTACTAATAAGAATCAAATCTACATTTGCTATAAACCAGTAATCAACCTGTGTTTTTTGTCTTTGTGGCTGCAGTGGTTTGTATGATAAAAGTTAGACAAAGGGTGTTGTAACAGTTTGTCAGAAGATGAGAAGAGAGCAGGAGAGGCTGTGAAAGGAATATGGAGCAACTGCTTGCATTACCATATATTTTATTAATCAAAAACATTGAAGAAATTTCTAAGTCTCTACTCTGGGAGCCTACAAAATAAAATTTGTTTTCAACAGTCTCTGCCCTGCATTTTGCTGCCAGCCTAGAGTTGATCCCATCTAAGATGCAAATCACAAGAACTGTGGTTAACTTGTGATATACTCCTCCGAGGCAGTTTTTCCCAAAATAGTAAATATCATTCCACAGCATATTTTTTTTTCTAAGAATCTCTGTGTTCTCCATTGCCATACTGGATAATTGTATATGGTGAAATAGAAGCAATTTCCCATGATCAGAATATAGTAGTATAGTGTAGCAGATGTTAATAAATATTATTAAAATAGAATGACATATTTTTAAGGCCAGAAGGATCTGGTCTTATCATTTAGTCTGAACTCCTGTTTAAGAAATGTCACATGGTCCCCAGTTTGTCACAGCAGAGCTCTAATTCCTGTACTGCCAACCCAAATTCAACAACTGAACAAATAACTAACTTTTAAATTATTTTAAAAAATCAAGAGGTGTGGAAAATTACTTTGATATTGGCTGGTTTTCTTATTCTGTAAACAGCACATGGCCATGCAGTGTCCAGTACAGTATGTACAGCAATATGGAAGTGTTTTCTTGGCAACAACAAGAAAGTAAAGCAAGAGATGTCCAAAGGAACATAAGCGGAAGGCTGGTTGCTGATGGGCAAGATAAGTCTCCCCACCGACTTAGCCTACTTTGTCATTCCAACTGTTGAAAACCTGATATTTTCCAAGACATAATTAATATTCACTTTGAAGATGCTTTTAATGAGCTATGGATGCTAAGTTATTCTCTAACAGCTTTCCAGTTGTAAGTAGTGATTCATTCAGAGAGTAACAGATTCAGCTTTGGAATGTCCCATCTTACTGCCCAGTCTTGCTGTGCTCCTGCCAGCAAAACTCAATGTCTGCAGTGGTCGACCAAGCCATGTGGCACTAGTACTGTGTAGTCTCTTGGTATTAACCTGGCATCTCGCCCCCTCATTTCAATATTCCTCATTTCATGTTGCTATTAAGGTAGACTATTATTCCACTATTATACAGCACCAAAGGACTGTTCAGTCCAACCATTAATATGCATAGCTAAATGTTCTACTTCATGCATTTTCAAGTGTCAGGGAAAGAAAAGACACCGAGGATTTTATTCCATTTGCCTCCCATATGTACAAATGTGTTCAGTTTATGGCCCTGGAGAGAAACTTTCCAGCTTCCAGAAGTGCATGTATAGCCTGGAATGTGAAAATGTGGTTGTTTTCTTTCTCTTATATTCTCTTTGATAATAAAGATTGTACAGTCACATAGCTGGCATTTTTACTAGTGACTCATAAGGAAGAATAGAATCCAATTTTCTTGTCCTTAACTATCTTGGCTCTGATGCTGTAGTAAACAGAAAGCACTTATTGTCAGACAAGTATGTAGATATGATTCAAGCATAGAGGGGGCCACAGATCACTCTAGGGAAAAAAAAGTTGTTCTGTGAGAAGAACAACTAGTGAAGCCTGACTTATTACAAGCTTCTTTCAGGCATCCCTGCAAATTTCTTCTTCCCCCTTCTCCTAAATCCACACCTCATCTGCTGATCTGGATCCATGTAAGTTCTGATTGAAACTGAATAAAAGGCTTCTTCATTTACAGAAAGTGAAGAAAGAAACAGCTCTTCCAGAGAAAGAAATACAAGCAAGAGAAAGTACCATTATAAACCCTTAATTTCCTTGGAAAAGCAAGCTGGAGTATGTTTGGTATTCTAGCATTCTGGAAGTGAGTAGAGGCCCTAACCAATACTCTGTCCTGATGTACTAGGTTGTGTTAGGACATGAGGAGACGGAAGAAGCTCCTTCTGTCTGGTTATGTCCTGCATGTTGACAAGAAGCACATTCAGCTAAAAAATTTATTGTGATTCATGGTCGTCTTACTACAAGGCTTTGTCTTGCATTTTCCCCTTAAAATATAGTCTCCAAAGCTGTGTCAGCTATCAGCCTTGAATCAAGAATTAATTCAAAAGGTCATAAAATGTGTTTCATGTAGAAAGTCAGAATAGATATCAAGTGATTTCTTCAGTTTTAAAATGTCTCAGCTGAAGAACTGCACGTAATCATGGGAGTAGTTTCCTTATTCCAAGTAGTTACGTTTACAAAAATCAACATATGTTCTCAAATACTCAGTATTAGTTATAAAGGTTACATTCAATTTTCTTTTACCACTATTAAAGAGAACACCAGACTTCTTTGTTTGTACAGAATCATCATACTTGCAAAGGTTATGACCACATATACCGATAAATGTTCAATATCAGAGCTTGGTCAAGCTGTGATAAGAAGGTCCCCATATGTACAGTATTTCAGAACTGGTATGTTCAAATCCTTTTGGCCTATAATTCACCTTAAGAAATTCAATTAAGAGCACCATGTCACTGCAGTCACTGTAAATGGATCTCTGTACAGGATGATGGTCCTCACATTTCTTGAAGGTAGTACAGAAATCCCCACTACGATTTTTCTTCTTTGCTGTTTCTTGTCCTTCAAGTCAGCCTTCAATAATAGCTTGGCAAATAAAACTCCTCTGAGCAAACACACCTGTATTGATAGACAATATGCAGAAAAATCTACAATCACATCTAAGTCATATATGCAGTTTGTAAAGTATTAATATCTAGCTTTTGGTCTCCTCCACAAAAGATTCAAACTTGCATATTTGCATGAAAAAGTTTTAATGGTTTTCTGTTGTAAATGCTTAAGTCTGTTAATGGACTGCAAAAACTTGTTTCTTAGAATGTCTCTGTAACACTGCTCGTGGTCCTGTTTGGGTAAGATTTCATCTGTGGATTCAGTTATGTGAGGCCCCTCTTTAACAGAAATACAGCCAAGACCAAAACATCCAACCCATAGTCTAACTCCAGTTTTCTGCTTCTATATTTCACTTTGTATTGCAATTCTACCTCTGCACATCTCTAGAAACCTCTGAATATCTCAGCTCTGCTCCAGCCCCTCCAAGAAAAGATAAACCCAGGGCACAGCCATCCTTATTGCCTGACTGCCCTGATTCCACATGTGTTCTTAAACTTATTTAACATATGTGGACAGGATTGACAGAACTGGTTCAAATTTAAGCCATGGGCACTTTCTTTTGAGAAATTTTAAGAGTAAAATAATGGATTTTATATCCAAAAGGATATCAACATGAAGCATTACACTTTTTGTATTTTTTTCCATTTGGATTTCAACTCTTTCTGCACTCTGTATCTACCTTAAGTTCCAGAAGGAAAAGTTGCATTTCATTTCTGCTGCTATTAGGTCTAGACTCAGTTACAGTTCCCCAAGACTTCAGATCAGCACTGACCCTAAAGTGACCTTTAATTTCCACAGTGCACACAGTGACAATAGTGAAAAGCACTTCGTTGCTTATATGCCAAATTTTATTTTGGCACTTTCATGTGATTTTCTGGACAGCATGCAATTCGTCCAAATCAGAAATATACAGAAACAAACCATTTCAGGCTCAGCTACTTAAAAATATCCATAAAAAATACATCCAGAAATATTAATAACTAGACAAGAACAGAATTGGTTGTCGTAGACTGCTGCTTCTGTTGACACATCTTACAACATACTTCCTGCATTGTGATTCCATCCGAGGAATTTCTGTGATGATGAAAACCACTGTCAAATATTTTAGCCCACTGAGCAAACCATTAATTGTGTTTCTGATATTATATTTCATTTTCTCTGTTTACTTTGGGTAATCTGTAGGAAGAGTAGCCTCATTACTTCCTGCAATTCTTCATTTTAAATTCCCCAATATTGTTTTGACCTTTATAGTCCTGGTAAAGAAATAACACCTACAATCTCTCTATGCCCGTATTGTCCACTTCATGCTCCAGTTTAGGCTTGGCTAAGGATGGGGGCTGGGCAAAAGACTTGCCTAGAAGCAAGCTATTAACGTGAGATGTGTTTTACAAATATACCCTAATTTAAGCAGTAGAAGGTCACATGCATGCTAGATAATTAATTTGGGGATTTGACAGACCAAAGGTCAGAATCACAACAAAATTAGCTGGTTTCTTTATATCAGCACTTATGAGGCAGAAGGTGGGGAATATGTATTGTGAGCACTCTCCAGTTAAACTGTTGTGCTAGCACAAAACATTACTGCATTAGGCTGTAGCCTGTAATCAATCCCAGCTGGAAGCTCGTATCAACATTACTGTTCTTCTTGCCAGTTCCTTGTTAATCCTCTGAAAGGGTAGGTAAAAACAGGAGTAGTGTCTTATATTACATAGGTTGATTTATAGAACCCAGCTATTCAAACATTTTATTCTGCACAATTTACAGGCCAAATAATTTTATTTCTGAAATGTTTAATTGGTTAATTTAGACCATACAAAATAAATGACAAAAGGCTCCAGCAGAAATTCCATCCCATAGTCTCATTTTGGAGTATTTTGTTCCCATTTGTAATGTCAGGCCTCCCTGTGTTCACTGTAGAAATGCTTTGTTGGGCCGAGAAGTGAGCTTTTACATACATATGGAATTCTTAGAAATACTGTCACTGAGCCAGGTATTTCAAAATGTATGTTTTCCCAGAAACCCCAATCTATCAGATCGCATGCTTATCCATGCTCCTTCTCTCCTTTTTTTAGAGCTGACACAGGATGGATAGGTGGCTCAAGCATGAAGTTTTAGCTGCCCCGAGAACGGCAGTAATACCCTTATGTACCTCCTCTTTTCCAAACCAGTTAGTCCCATCATAATGAAGCCAAAAAGCTAGTAAGAGACTGTCCCCTGGATGAAAACAGAAGAATTCAAATAGAGAAAAAACCCCACAATAGAATTCTAGCCAGAAAACAGCTAGCTAGAGCTTTGTACTCTTTCTTTCTTTTTTT
>VYXC01000684.1:14351-36569 GCA_013397175.1 Platysteira castanea
TTTTTTTTTCCCTTTTGGCTTAAAACCTTCTCTTTCTACTCCCTCCTGACCCATAATCTTCAAAGTACTTTGGATCCTTGGAGTCCTGTTGACTCATCATGAATCCTGGAAGTTAGTAGCCTGTCTGATGAAAAAGGCCTTTCCTTCTACAAGTTACTGACAAACTCCATCCCCTCTTTTCAGAAGTAGCTAAGACCATAGGGATCCCACATATTGGCTTGTCCCTGATCAAATTCCCAAAACATGCTTTTACTAACCCTGAACATACGGTTGTTTCTTTGCTGGCATCAAATGCAGCTGCCAAGGCTTAGAGGAGTTCATAATTCTGTCCATTTTATTCCCATACATTGGTCCTGAACTTCCATATCATATATAGATGGGTATGAACCAGTTTTCTGGATTAAATAGCAAGCTATTCATGCTCTGGATACCTCCTAAATAGGCTAAAACATACTTAAAGTTGTCGTTGATATTACTAAGTCAGTTATTTAGAAAAGGATGCTGCCTTAAATGAGGGTGAAACCAGAAAAATCTACTAAAGTCACTGAACACTGAAAACATTTTTAGTCTTAAGGTGTTTGCTTTGGGAAAATGCTGCAGCAAATGGAGGGCAGTGTCAGGACACAATTATACAGTCAGGGAGATTCCCATCTGAGCCATACTGAATTCATGCACAACTGAGTACAACTCTTTATTTCATGCCTACTACTTATTTCCAATCCAGAGTGAGCTGTGGTTCAAAAAATAATTCTGGTTTGTGATTTTTATTTTGAAGATTTCTTTTTTTCTAGCATAGATGGAAGATTAAAGCAGATCAAAGTTTAAGGTAAAGTCTGAATTCCATAAAGCAGATTGCAGTCCTTTAGCCCATAACTGTCACTTGATAGTCACAACAGATAGCCAGAGCCCTGTGGAAACAACTTGGAGAGTTTTTTGATGCAAACCTCCAGCTGATTTCCTACTGTAAAGAAACTTAATAATAGTGTCAAATGTGTTACACTAGCTACGTCATTGGGGGTTTTTTTACTTTTTAATTCTTTTGAAAACCATCATGTGAGAATCTAACAGTATTTTGGTAAACTTTTTTCCTGACATAGACAAATAGAATAAAAAAAAAAATCCCTTTAAACTCAGTGCTACCTACTTTTTCAACTCTCAAACTTCTGAACATCTCCTTGACACTTGTATCCATATTATATCTTTGACCCTCATCTTGCAATTAGTTTATTCTTCTAAACTTGTAACGGTAGGTACAAAGACTGGAGAATTTTCTTCCCTTTAGAGAAAATTCTGCTATGGGGGTTTCTTTAACTGAATTTAAGTCATCACGTTGTATACAGTATCATTTCCTTTTCTGAACTCTCATTATTTTTCTTAAGAAAATCTTTTGTTTAGTTATTAATCTTTCATTGTTTTTTCATCTTATCAAATAACACCCCAGAACTCCAAGCCTTCTATTTTTGAGTTGAGCAAATATTTCTTACTGAAATTTCACACAAAAGTAAGACTATAAGAATCCAAATAAGATATAGTGCTCTAGGTGCAGAAGAAAAATAAAGGAAAAAAAAGAGAAAAAGCAAAATATAGAAAGACTACTTGCTTTAGCAGAAGCCCATACTACTCATCAACGGATGTCAAATTTACAAAGACCATGACTGCCATTTATTTGGTATACACAAGGGTTTGAATATTTATGTCAGAATTTCTTGGCTAGAGATAGGTGGACACACACAAAGCATCGTACCTGACAATATTTGGGTGCATCTAACACACTGGGCATTGCTTTATGAGAAGCCTGTGTTTGTTCTGTGCATCCAAATATGTTCCATATGCATCAGACACATCAGCTACACAGTGAGGTGCAATGATTCCAGAATTGGCATTGTGTAAATATCTGAGCAGCCAGTGAAACATAGACAGCTTCTTGCCCTGATGCCTTCCTGTCCCTAAAAACCCAGCAGAGCTGCCCTGAACACACATGATCCCCTGTCCAAGGATTTATGGGCTCTGCCCTGACTGGGCTGTTGTGTTATGCAGGAGTTTCCTTGAAAAATACCAGAAACTGCCACTTCTGCCCAGATAATATTTATAGGTGGGAAAAGATTTGTTTAGAGACATGCCATAGGCCTAGTAACACTATATTGTCATGAGAAAATAAAAAAAAGCATAGAATTACCTAAAATCTGCTTCTAACAGATCAGGACTGGCTTAAATTGTTGGTTCTCTCTGTAACTAATATAGCAAAGGAACTCTGCCAGACTTCTAGATTGAATATGAATTCTATGCTTAGATGTTTAATAATTTATGGTTTATTTGTTTACTTTTTGATATTCTACTTATTATTAAATGCTTATATTGCTTAAGAAAACTTTAAATGACTAGCAAATTATTTTATTTTGGGGCAAGGTACTGTATATTTCATAGATACATCCTGAAGCAAGTAATATTTATGGGGGTCACTTGGATGAGCAGTGACATTTGTGAAGAAAGAGATATAGTACTTGTTTTAAAGTACCACACAAGTCAAAAGTCTGAAATGGCCAGAATGTTCCATGACAGAAGAATTAAAAATACTGTTTTAGGTATCTTCACATGCAATAGATTTCTAATCTGTGAGTCTGAATTAATAAAAACAATATAAAATAAATCATATATTTATAGAACTGTTTTCTGGGTTGTTTTCTTTATAAGTGAGTAGATAATCTTAGAGGTCTTGATGATCTTAGAAGTCTTTTCCAACCTTAACTATTGTATGATTCTATAAAAATGCTGATATCTTCAAGCATCTTTGTTTAGCACTCCAGGAGCCTCACAGTATAAAGAAAAATGAAAATATAAAGTATAATGACTTTATACAATAAAATCACTGAGCATGAGGAACCAGGCACTTCCCAGGTGTACTTCCCCTTTGCTCGCAGAACACACTGACCTTATCCAGTCCCTGATCTTTATTAAATTGAGGTTCTGGAAAATATCTTATATAAATAGGGTTGTGACCCTGTGAAGGCAAATTCTCTTGCAGACTATTAGGAAGTCCAAGTGGACTATTATGCTTATTCAGTGTAGAAATAGGCTCAGGGACTCAAGGATATTGACATGATCTAGTATGGTAAGAGAGGGTTTCAGACCTCCAAGAGTCATTTGCAAAACACACATCTTCACAAAATAGGTGCTGCTTGATTTTTGTAAGGGTAACACTTGTACTGAGTATTTTTGTCTCAGATTATCTATTGCAAGTAAATGCAATTTTCTTTTTGTTACATGTGTTCTATCTTAGTATTTCTATACAGATTTGAAAGTAGATGAATTGTGATTTGGGAACACTCATTTAGTAAATACAAGCTTCTTGGGCCCCATAGGTCTTTTTTTTCAATACTAACTGGAGTTTCAGCAAATTTTTCTCCTGAACTCAGTTTTCACACTGATACCAACATACGGAACTAAATTTTCACCTTCAAAAACACCTTCATTGTTATTTTCTGAGGGCTTCACAAGTTTGTCTAATAGTAAAATCTGTCACTTCCTTTGATGGAAAAAATTTCATATAAGAAAAAATCTTCTACAATCATTCTCAAAAGCTAAACACTTTCAAGATGTGACAGACACTTGTATGTCAAAGTTTATTCATTTTATGAGATTATTCTGAGGATGAGATATGTTGCTTATGCAATATCCCAGAAATCTTGAAAAGACTCTCTTTAAAAACTGAAAATCTTTACACAAGTTTTCACGTAATATAAAAACATGAAAGTGTCCTTTGAACCATGAGCTCATAGGAAGAATGGATTTAGGCTGCTTGCAATGCCTCAGCTAAAATTTCTTTATAGAGTTTTAGAGTGCTCAAAAGGAAAGTGATTTACTTTAAGCTATATTTTTTTTCAAGGCCACTTATGTACCATGTTGTCAGTCATTTTCAGCATCATATGGCAGCTTCACAGCAAATAATTTTTCCTAAAGCCAGAGTCTTTATTAGAGCTGGACAAAAAAAAAGGAACAACTCTATCTCATAAATAATGTAAAAATTCTGAGGGTATCTTTTTTCTGCAAGAGGTAGAACTGAGTCTTTTCAATGTGTTTAATGAATCAGCCTCAGGATAGTCAATAGGTAAGAACAAGTGCTTGAATTTGCACTTAGCGTAAAACATTCTTTGCGTTGGCTCCGGTATTAATAGTCCCATCAGCATGAACTCTTTACCTTTATCAGTCTTCCTAGTGAGCTTTCATCAAAACTTGTAAAATTCCACTAAAAGTTCTCATTTGAGTTGATATTATATTTTAGTGGTGGGGGAATAAAAAGGAGAAAAATTATTGTTCGACACTTTTTTGTTGTTCTCTGATCCTTGCTTCTTTGGTTGCAAAAACTAGCAAGTATTGCAATAGCTAGATGCAAAAATGTTTCCACCACGAATTATTTTAAAGGGGGGAATTAATGTCAGCAAGTTTCATATTATTAACAGGCTTACACTGTCTCATTATCATGAACAGAGGAAAGAGATTCCAAAATACAAAAAAATAAACTTTGTAAATTATTATTTTGCTTTCCTACAGAATTTGAATTCACATCAAATTAATTTCTGCTATATAATTTGGTTTTATAGTTCAGAAAATGTTTTAGTTTCTATGTAATTGAACAAACACATCCTGTTCTCTTACAGATCTGGGTTTTAATTCTGTGGACTCCAACAGGGATCTCTCTGATTAAATCTTTCTGTGGTATTGGTCACTGAAACATGAAGGAACCTAATATGCTTGAGAGAACTATCCCTCCATGCAATTTGGTTGCAATTAGTAGCTCCGTCAGAAGTTATTAGGGAGGGACAGACTAGCAAACAGGCAGATTCCTGCCTCCTCTGCCCTACAAAAAAACTCCTTTATTTTGGAAACTGGAGTGATATTCCTTAGCTGCACATTGTCAGAGAAATTTCTGGGTTTTGGCTCTAATTCTTTTAAATTTCTTGTTAGTTTTCCCTTAGTCAGCTTTTAAACATTTTTATATTTTCAAAGCAAATTCCAGATACTTTCAAATCGTATGTAGTATACAAATCTTTTACAATATAGAGAGGTTAAATATCATTATTCAAAAGAGAGAAATTTAGAGGACATTTAGGACTGGCTGCATAAAGGCAGGAGACTACATTATGCTAAGACTTTATTCAAAGTACATATTGTCATCAGTCTGTCTTGTGTTCCTCAGCATTCTTTGGACACAGACAACTGAAACATAGACTGGAAATGGGCAAATACTGTCCCACGTGGTCACAGGCCACAACATACCACCAAACTAATTTTTCTTCAAGGGATAAACTGTATATTTGTTGCAGCCCTCCTCTCCTGCCTGTTTAATATTCAAAGAAAGACTGAGCACCAGTGAGAAAGGGCAGTGTCCACACCATGTTGTTGGAGGAATTTCTGTTTACTGTCTAAGTTTTCCATGAGAACATAAAACCTTATGCTCAAAATTCTCGCTGTTTGTGTGATTATGTTGTGTATGGCATAGAAAGAGTCTGAGCCACCAATTTTAGTGGTGTAAGAACCATTCACTTGCAGTTTAAGCTAGAAGAAATTTATCTTTTACCATGTTGAGTGGCCAAGAATGTGTAACATGGTAAGAACCAGAAGTTCTCAGGAGACTTGATTTGTTGATGTCATTTGGAGTTGCTTTATCCCACACTGGAATTTCCAGATTGAAAATATTAATCTCTTTCATGCTATTTTCTGAGAAGTTTAAAATAAATTTTCTGTTTCAATAAGCGCAACACAGACATAAAATTCTGGTGCAGCACATGCGGGTTTTGTTAATTTTTACCTGTGTCACTATAAAAATGTGATACCATCCTTAACTGTTCAATCCAAACTGAGTTGTGTAGAGTTCTACTGTCAGAACACTGGAACAATTAAACTTTGTGGAAGCACAAAGGAAGAAAGCAAGCCACTGCCGCTGCCACTTGCAGGAAAACAGACTTGTCATTTACAGTAGAAAACCAATTATTAGACTACAATAGCAGCAGAAGATTACTGATTTCCTTAATTTTTTTTAGTAAGCAGAACTCAGCACCTGGACAATGAATTTTCCACCTAATCATCATCACAGATAGGATGTTCGATTTGGCAGGAGCAAGATACTTCTACAAGGAATTATAGGATTTCATCTTAAGAATGTGCAACGGGTACTTATTTACTGTTTAGGACATTCAGTGGCTGAGTTTCAAAGCACAAATCTGAGTGTTAAGTACTCATTTATTACTTTGTAAATTAATTGGAGAATTGTTTTACACTTAAAAAAGACAATTTGTAATCACTTTTAAGACATGGGATGTGTGTGTGTGTTGTAGCCTTTTGAAGACTCTGAAATTTAATTACCTCCTTGTAAAACAATACCTGTGCTTTATAGAGTTTTGTGGTTTTTTTAGCCAAATATTTTAATGGTGCAAGAGACAGGCTACTTCTGTGACTGAAAGACTCATCAGCCTTCCAAAATGTTTTTTCTAAGTCATCTCTTTAAAGTTAAAATTGTTCACCTTCCCATTTGATTTCAGTAACATGTTACTATGTACCTGTATCATTACCATTTAATGATAACATCCTGGGAAACATCCTCCTAATTGGGTCTTTTGCTACCAATTAGACAAAAGGGGGCCTTTTGTTGTAGGGCTCCTTACACCAACAATCTGACAAAAATAGGCTGTTCATATGCATAATAGCTGCCACCAGTTGTGGTAACTAGTCTCATCTAGAATCACATGCAGACAGTCAAGTACCTGATTCTGGAAATTACATCTGCTGAGGAAAAAAAAAAAAAAAGAGTGTTTTTGGTGGGGTTTTTTCTGTTTGCTTGGTTTTTATGTTTTTTGGGTTTTTGGTGATCTGAGCCTCTGCTGAAGGCAGTGTATATACTAAATAGAATATATCTTACTTGTTACTTTCCAATTTATGATAAACAAACAGCATGACATTTCAGAGAGAGTAGCTGATATAATACAGAGAATATATTGCTTTTGACTTTCTAAAGATCCAAAATGCCAAGGCCCAACACTGATTTCTGAAAACATATAACTGTTTGTTTCAATCTTTTTCATATAAACATTTTACAGCGCTCATTATCACAAGCACATCACATTTACATCACCTTTGTAAAGCAAAAATATATTACTCTCTAATTTTATGAATTTGGACTTCTCCAAGATAATATAGATAAACTGCTAGAAAAATATCAAGGGCATACTTCTTGACTGAATCAATTTTTTTACCACGCACTTAAGGATATTTCACAGGACCTGTGTTTGGGTCCTGAATCCAGAAAAGAGTGTTACACCATCTAAGCTCCAACACGGTGCTGAAGAACTCAAAGTTGTTTCTGAGCTTGCAGGTTGAATCTAAATTTCCTAGAACTTGTCAAACTACAAAAAGCTCTGGTAAGGGCTTCCACCTATCTGCAACATGTTTCACCTAGAGACTATTATAAGAAGAGAGTTTTGGGTATAGCAATATCTACTTTATATCTGCAGAAAGGTTTCACCAACAGGAGCAGAGTCGTCCTTCTGCTGCCTGCGGGGGAGCTGCTGTCCACAGCTCAGAGCTTTCCAACCTCCCTGTAAAACCAGGGCGAAGATGTGACTATGACACTGTAGAGTAATGCAGCCATGTGGAATAGGAAGGCAAAAAACCTGCAGCTCTGGGATATTTATATGTGGAAAAGTTGTTTAGCACCATTTCTTGCCCTAGGAACTGTCTGAACTATATCAGATACACTATATGTAAGATTTAGGTTTAATTACAAATCATTCAAAGTGCACCTTTCAGCTTCCCCACTGAAAACTAGGAGCAAGTGTTCACACATATATAAGCAACAGTAAATTAGACTAAGTCCTCCAGTTAAAGAAGCTTTTATCCATTAATCTTACTGTACTTGAAACATCAAACTTTTACTAATACTGTAATGTAGAAATGATTGCTGGAAAATAGTCTTTACCATTCCCATCTATCCTTTAATATATTAGATTGCAGTGTTGTTCCCTATGGTATGTTTTCAGGCACTTTGCCTTCTTTAAGCTGTTTATTCATTTGGTGGAACCACTTTCAGGTTATGTTATTCCTGCACTAGCATCTTAGTAATTTTGGAGAGGATCTTTGTAAACCACTTGAATATTAAACTCATTCCCTCAGAGGAGATTATTGTGTAGCCCACTAGAATTTACTCTTCAGAATTGCATATGGACATTCAAACTAAATATCCCTTTGCTTTTAATCCAATTAATGCTGCTCATGAAGCCTAAAAAGGTCTTGTTCACCTGTACTTCACTTTGATTAATATTCTTGTCATATCTTTGTCACTGTTCTCTATGCTCTACAGAATTTATCTAATTTTTTTCTCTGTTACAGCCTGAAAGGATGCTATGGATGTGCCAGCAAAACCCTGAACAAAGAAGATTCACTGGTGGGATGGCCCACAGGCTGACACCTTCCTCTAGGTTAGGGTAAACTCCCAGAGGGCCTTGCCTCAATGATGTTAATATATGTATTTCCCTGGTTCAGGATAGGTTCTGCATTCTCCACCCCTTTATACTATGTATGTACCCCATCTAGAAAATTCTTTTTCGTTGTACCCCTCATTGGCTCCTGCCCCTTAGTCCCTCCTTCCCTGCACCCTCACAGGTAGCCTTGCTCTCATTCCACCCCCTGCCCTTCCCCTATTGGTCCTGATGTTCTGCCCACCCCTTCTCCCCCATATATACAGGAACCTGGTACCGTTCCCTCCCTTTTGTCTTCTGTGCCTGTGTGGCTCTGCAGCCACACCCTCCAATGAACCTGGTTGCAGAACCCCACACAGAAGACCCTTCCCACCTCCTTTGTCACCGGCTCTTGCCTGATCTCCTCTCGTGTGTGTGCGTGTGCCCTGCTCCAGTGGGAGTGTGTGTGCCTGCCACCCTCCGTGCCGAAGTGGCTGGGGACCCTTCTGGGAAGGCTGCGGCCTTCACCACTGCCTCACGCCACAGCATTCTTCTTTCTCACTTTTCCCTTATTTTTAGTATAATTGAATTTTCTTCACTTTGTTGTCACATTTTTCCATCCCTGGTATTAGTAAAATGTTGTATGTTAGCTTTATTTTCATAAGACCATGAAAGCAAAAATTTGTGAGTTTTTTCTGTCTTGAGGAGGCCTTGAGGTGTTGCAGGGAAGTTATTTAGTTTGTGCACGTTTTTCTACACTGCCTTAAACTATGTTGGTTTAACATTGCCATTCTTATGGGAATTTTGCCATGGCTTGTCATGCATAGCCTTCTATAAGAATTACTGATTTCTTCTTTCTTGTCTCCTAGGATTTCTGTGCATTACATTGTGATTGGTTGTTTTCTGGGGTGGTTGTTGTTGTTGTTGTTATTGGTTTGGGCTTTTTTATTGAAACAATTCTTTAGTAAATTTTATGTCTTTTAACATCCTAATTCTTGTAGTAAATGCGTTTGGTTTCCTCTGTGCATGAGCATACGTGTCTACTCACCTACACATCCCTGTTAGTAATTTTTAGAGTCATTGTTCAGATTGAACAAAGGTTGACAGAAGGTTTTAAGTTCAAAAATAGTAAGTTTAATGAAAAATATATAGATTCTGTTATTGATCTTAACTGAGAGAAATAGCCTGCTACGTTAAGCCAGAAACCACGCGTAGAAGAGAGACATTAAGAAGGACTTCATCAAAAGAAGATCATTTCTACATTACTCACCTACCTGGTCAACAGAAAACCCAGTCACAGAACACAAAGATAAGGGAGTCCAGGTCTGTTGATTCTCTGATGATAAAAGCATGTACTTTGCAGTAAACCCACTTGACTGTTTCCAGTTCCATTTTTTATCTGCCTGTATATTGGCTCTCTATGGGCTCGGTTACTTGCCCTAAATTGTCTGACTGATATCTTGTGGGCATAACATAAAGATATGGTAAGGTGTAGACATCCTTGTTTGACGTGAGACTGCAAATACTCAGGAGAGAGCATATCTAGAAGTCTACGTGAGGAGTAAATGGAACCAAAAAAACCCCCATTAATTTTAAAATGCCCAAGTCTCAGGCCATGGAGGACACAGTTCTTGGGATTTACATTGCCTGAAGAGTTAGTTCACATTGCCTAGCCTGAAAAAGCAGCATTTTCATCTATTATTTTTCTTTGACAAGTCAGTGATATAAGAAATTTTACTGAATTCAAAAAACACTTTGAAAGAATGACTTTTTAAAGTAGATATAGGAAATGGGGCAAATTGTATATGCCTTTCACCAGCATGAAGCACAGGAACAGTATTTCCTAAACTCTGTTGGAATAAGGCATTGCTTTATTATTCTTACAGGCACATCAAATCCTTCTGCTTCTAATCTTCTAGAAACGCTTTGAAAATTTTTCACACTGATGTTTTCATTGGCACTGATCTTCAAAGGTTCAATTCCAGTGCTGAAATAATTCTTGATAGTTTTCTTTGGTGTTTTTTTCCCCCTATTAGTTATATGCCGAGCTTTCTGGTCCTTTCATTCTATTTGCACCACTTCCAGATTGCCAGGTACCTGGCTTGTAGTAGAGGTACCCCATCACAGCTGCAGTCTAAGTAAAACATGATTGCAGCCTTTGGATGCTGAAACACCTACCAAAATAAATATGAACTATTCTTCCACATAATTATTTTTCTGCTTTTTGTTGTTGTTTTTGTTGTGGTGGTTGTTGTTTTTTAAATGTAAAACAAAGAAAGAAGCTGGATCTTTGGTGTACCTTTCTGAAAAGATAATTATTTTAATATAGATGTAGATACGTATTTATGTGTATATCCACTTTCCAGAAAAAAATGCACAAAAAAATTTTATTTATAAACCAGGTCTACCAAGTCTTTACATTCCAGGATAGATGAGCTCTCCTAAATCCTAAATTACAGTGCGAGCACCTGACTTCCATGAAAAAACAATTTAGTAAAGGACCACTCATTTTACAGTAAAGACTGTAAGATTTCAAAAGGAAAAAGGAAAAAGAAATGCAAAAAGGGACATTTTCTTTCCAAGCTCTTCTGTACTTCAAGTTTAGGCAGATCAGTGCTGGCATCCTGCCCAGCTTCCAAGACTGAGTTGTTAGCTGTGAACCAAACCTCCTCATTGTGGTACACACTCTTGGTGTATGTGCTCACTGACTAAAGGAGAAGTCAAACCCCATCCTTTATTTAGCAATCAACAGTTACCTGGGAACTATGAGTCTTGGAGTCAAGCTCCTCCTGAGCTTGAGCAGATTTCTATATGGAGTTCCCACTTTCCCCAGCCACCAGACTTGGCTTTTTACCTGCCTGAGGGCCCCATGTTTGCTTTCTCTGAAACCATTACTGCAGAGGAGTTTGGTGCATGAGAGACATAGGACATAAAGAGGCAGGGCAGGAAGGAAACCCAAAGTAGTCACAGGGCTCTTGAGCCTAGGACAGGGAAGTGTCCTGCTTCCAGGAGCCTCAGGGGAACATGAGGCAGTCAGTTTACAGATTAAGGTATCAGATGTACAGAAGAGCTTGGATCACATAACCCTGAGGAGTGATTTGCTCCATTCTAGAGCAGGCATTTTACTGGCTGTGCCGAGGGTCCTGCTGACTGTGCTGACTACAATTCCAACAGCTTTAGGGAAAGTTTTATTATCTGGATTGCTTATAGACACCTACGTGAGGACAGATAAATGCAGACATCTTAACCTGGGATCGGAAGCACACCATTTCTACTTTATTTAAAAATCATGCTAGAGAAAATATTTCAAGGACCAAGATCAGGGACTTGAATCTGTTCCTTCCCATGGGAGTATGGCTTTATTTTACTTGTTCCATGTCCATCACATTGTCAACAGAGGGGACTTCTCCCATTTCCCAAATATCTCATATAGAGGTGATTAGGTCACAGTCCTAAGAGATCTAAGTGGTAGGAGTTAAACCTCCCCACCTGTTCAAGAAGAGTTACAACCCAAATTTCCTTTTTCCAGAGTTCTCTAGCTACTCAGTTATTGTAGGAAAGAAGTAGGTCACTGCTCCACCTTTGAAAAAAGACTCTTCTGGGTTGCTGCAGGTTGAAGATTTTTATATTTCTAATGCAGCTTATAACTGTGACTGAATGACCTAGATTTCCAAACAGAGATATTTGGATAGTAGTTGTTTCCACAAATTTATATAACTGTTGTTGATACTTTTCCATGTCAGCTGACACTGCTAAGCTAAAAAACAAGGCATATCAGAATGTTTTGGAGTAATTTTGATTCTGAAATATTTTTTATTTACATTAGATCATGAGGACGTTTAATTTTATTATCTCCAGGATACAGAACACTTAGTCTCAGGCGGCTGCTTATTTTTTAATTCAAGGCTGCATTTTCTCTGCTTGATAGCTGGTTTAATGTTCAGAGATCTTTCTAAATCCTTACTGTAAGTCACCACTTATCCAGAGCTCTGCAAATATAATGGTAACCCCCATGCCACCGAATTTGCAATAACATGCTGGAGATCTATGGGGTTTTTCCCTGTCATATGAGAGCAAGGATTTTTCTACCCTAAAAGGCTTTCACCTACCAAATCCATGATCACATCGCTGATTTATGTGGATACAGAACCAAAGCTGGAATTTAAATTGATGTGTAAGGTGTGGCTTGTGTTTAGCAATCACAGAGGTGAGATGTAAAACCATAGAAATACAGTTTTCTTGGTGCTGAAGGGCAGAGTCCAGCTTCTTAAAGGTATGTTAGAAGTGGTACACATACACTTCAATTCAATTCACTTCTAAGATGACTGAATAGATATCAAATAGAAATATGGATGTTCTTGGGGTTTTTTGTCCAGACTAGGATGAGTCTAATTTTCTGTAGTCGCTAGCACAATCTGGATAGCAGCGCCAAGTCTCTGTGGAGCTGAGACAGCTCCGCACTGCCATGAAGAAGAAATAGAGGATAGTCAAATTTGAAATGTCATTACCGGCCAATAGAGACAAGATCCTTTTATTTTCTAAACTTTCTGATTTCCCATTAAAAATTTTATATTGAATACATTAAGCTATGCTGACCTTTGTGATGAATGTGTAAAGTATGCTGCAAGCAGATCAGAAAGGAAAGAAAAAGAAATGTCAATATAAAGTAACAAATATGGATGAAATTAGTTTAATTACAGTGGAATTCCTGGTGGATTATATTATACTTGCAGTAATACTAAAAGATTTCACCATGATTAATGTTATTAAAGTGTGTGCCAAGAGAAATAATGATTTTTCTCCTTTCATAGTAAAAAAGTTTCCACTTACAGTGTAGTAAGATGAAATATTTTACTTTTGCTGCGTAGGTACATTAACATCTGTAATTAAATGGATCAGATGCAAGGGCATATCTAGAATTTTCTAAAGATTATTTCTCCCTGTTGGACACCATCTCTGACCCTCTCCTTTCTTCTGCCTCAACTTCTTATTTTGCATGGATCCTCTTTGTCTTTTCTCAAGACATAAAGCTTTAAAACCCCTCACTTGGCTCTCTCCTCAGTTTGGTTTTTTGTCCTGCTCTCTTTTTATGGATACAGAAGTTTGTAACTTTCTCTTTTTAAAAAAAAAATCCCTCTTAATTTCTGGCCTACTTCAAAGGTTCAGTAGTTTTCTTTTCAACATTTACCACTTAATATGTCCTTTTTTACACTCACCTTGCCTTCTCTATTAGGAATTTCCTTGTAATTGAGAAGTGATCACTTTTAGCAAATTTTTAAGCGCACCCTGAACTTTCATTTTGCCAGACCTGTGAGTTCATAGAACACCATCAGCAGTTCTATCTTTCTTGTTTTTTTCCTGATCTCTTCTGTTTCTTCTCTTTTCTCTCCTCTTGGTTTTTGTTGTTTGTTTGTTATTTTTAATTACTGTTTATTGTCTCTAATTCCTTTATCTTGCCCTTTTTCATGGCCCTAAGGAAACAAATTCGAGTAGCATCACTATTCTGTTGTTTCACAGATCTGCATTTATATTCCAAATTTTTAGATGAATTCAAATATCACTGAGTTTTCATTCTCTACTCCACTTTTTCTCCCCTATTTTCAAGATTACACCCAAATAATATGCCTAAAATATAAAATACAGCCTTTGCAGCCCATATCTGAAGGTAAGACTTATGTCTTAAATGTGATGACATCTTTTATTCTGATTCAGCACAACTTGCTATATTCATAATAATGCAGCTCTTGGTTCATCCACTTTACTTCTACTCTTTCTCTTTTTGCATATTTCCATTAGCTATTTTATAAAACAGTTCAAGAAACAAGCTCCTTGTCTTGCTAATTCATCCTGCCACTTCCAAGTATTAAGAGACCAGACTTACCTTCAGTTCCTAAACCTCACATTTTATTTCAGGCTTCATTTTTACACTGATATTATTATAAATATTCCCTCAAAACTGAAACATCCCCCTTCAAATCCACCTTTAAAACTTTTTTACATGAAGATGTGTAACAACAATGACAAGAGCACTATCTACTGACAATAGTGTATTGTAATTTCCCTACAGTTTTATGTGTGTGTATATGTGTGTGTGTGTGTTAACTGCTAGCTCAAAGTTTGTGCTTAAGTTTTCTAAAGCTCTTTCTATTAGAAAACCTCTTGTGTTGTATTTTTCCACCTTCTGGGAAAAAAAAAATCTATAGATCATAACCAAGCTCATAGCTAATATAAAAATGCAAGTATAAGTAGCATTTCTGAGGGCTTTGTTTTATATATATTTTATATGTCTGCAGTGTAATGAAAAGATAGATGGCTCGGTTACTTTGAATGGGTTCACCTCACCTAACTTCAGCTACATCTGTGGTAGATTTCTTTTATAGTCAGTAGGGAAAATAAGTACTTCTAGAATGTGATTCACTTCCTCTTAATATGGATGTCAAAACTTGGTATATAGCAAGAATGAAGTCCTACTCTGCTAATGTTCAGTTGGAGTCCTGCCATCAGTGTCAGTAGGGCCAGAATTTATCCCCAAATATACTAAGAGGTTTTTCAGAGCTGTATTCAAATAATCTTTCCAAACTCAACAAAGCACACCAAAATCTTAAGCAAAACTCAGCAGAAGATCCAAAATCAATATGAGTTTTCAAATATTACAACTTCTAAAGTAGAAAACTTATAAATTTCCACTTGAAACATGACATGAATTAAGAGTGACATATTGAATAAATAACTAACTAAGTTACAATTACATATTTTAATCAGAGACAGAATTTTGGATCACCTCTGTGGAAGAATGAATACCAGTGAGCAACCAAGCCATCACCTTAAAATAAAAATTAATGTTCATTATCAGTACTAATCAAATAAATTAATTAGAATATATAGTAGAAACAGAATGACTAAAACAAACCAACTTTTTTTTTTTTTAAATCTCACTTCCCCAATTTCTAATAACTCAGTGTAACTCATCTATTTATCTATTTTTAATAATTAGTATTAGTGAAGAAAAATTTCTCATTAGAAAAGCTAAAAGGTGGAAAAATCATCAAGGTACAGTTAATGTTTTTATACCATGGGAGTTTCTTCCTCAGAAAATGACTGAGGAGAAATAACAGAAGAGTTTGTGGAATTGTATTATTAAAATTGCAATAATAATTATAATTATCATCTTGTCGCAATATCTCTGGACTGCTTTCTTTGAAAGCCCACTTCAAATATAAAAAACACTTCCATAAACTGTTATAATTCCTAAATGAGTGTAGTGGTGCATCCACCCCCCTCCCCAGACCACACTATGATCTGAGAAATTCCTCCTAGTCCTTGGCCTTGATGAGCAGCAGCTGGGCTCAGCTTCTCTTGAGCTTATCAGAAATGCTGTCTGCTCCCAGGAACTTGTGCTAACTGATGCCTTAGGATTTAGCTTTTATATTTTTCAGATCCTGTACTGCTTTAGTGTGTAACTCTAAAACTCTATGTAGCTGTTAGCTACTATTCTCCCATTCTGCTTAGACATAACAAATCCTCTCTAGCCTGGACTCAAGGATACCTTGTTGTCCCAGGCCCCCAAATATGTAAACTAACCCTCCAAAAGGGGGAACAAACTTGGGGTAATGACATGATTACCTGAAATTGTAATTGGAGGATTAACCCTGATATGCAAATGGACAAAACTTATAAAGTGGGAAGATGCTGTGACCCGTTGTCCATTTTGGGTGTAGCCCTAGCCCATATTGTACCTTATTACAATAAGGCCCTGCAATACCATACCCATTTTTATTCTCTTAATCTTGCCTAACCTCTGTTTTCAGGTAGCCCCTCCAAGGCATCATAACAAGCCATTGTTTTTTAACAAACAACCTTGGAAACTTATTATTCTCACCTGAAGAGCAAACCAAGTAGAATAATATTTTTGTTATCAAACTTTCAAAGATAGTTACTGACCTGAATTGCAGCCAGGATGGAAAATTATTTTGATTAAAGCCAACTGTCTTGCCACCCTATGAACAAAAGTCCAAAGTGAGACCCTTGGAGCTCTCCTGGACCACAGTGGGCTGTGACCAACATCTCCCTCTTGGGATCAGTGAACTCTCATGTTGCCTGTACTCAAAGGATGGCCAAATGACAATAGATCCTGAGCTGATACCCCCACTCCTCGAGGATCAGTGCTTTACCCCTTGAGAAGATGCAAAGACATTCAAATTTCACTGAATTTGAGGGGAATTTTTGTCTGTGTGTATGTGAGTGTAAATATGCCATAACAAATGTATTTAGGAATATTTTCATAGAGTTTTAAGCAGTTTGGCTTTGTAGTAAGTCAGGCCCGTAAGTAAGTTACTGTTGTGATACAGTAAATTCTACATGAATCCTTTGCTAGATCATTTAACTTAAGCTATCAACTAAGTGCTGCTAAGTGCAGTTGGGCCTTTAAGCATAAACTCTTGGTCAGTTTAGGCTCTGTTTAGCACAGGGGTCTACTCTGAACCTTGTGACTCAACAGGAGCATCTTCCATATTCCTTTTCATTCTCACCTTTTCCTATCCATTTCTGTATCCTCTCAACCTTCCCCCTTCCCCCCAGCTTCCACCTAGATAGTTTTGGGGTTATTTTGGTTTGAATTGATTTATTTTGGATTTTTGTTGGATTTTTCTCTGTGTGCTTTAACAATCTAGTAAGCAGTACAATGAATCTTGCCAACAGACTTTGTTATGCTTTTGCTTTTATATTAAACCTGTTTTTTGCTGATACTTTTGCGTGTGATTCCTTAAGCAATCTTAAAACATTCATTCGCGATGACAAGGAGGAAAACTTGAAATGGGATGTGTGAGGATAAAACTTTTTCATCGTTAACCAAGTTATACATGCTTTACTTCCCACTTAAACCTTATGCTTCTCAGGACAGGATCACAGCACTGCTTATGAAAATAGGTGACAGATTGTACTGGGTTTGGCTGGGGTAATTTTTTTCACAGTAGCTGGTATGGGGCTGTGTTTTGGATTTGTGCTGGAAACAGTATTGAAAACCCAGGGATGCTTTAGTCATTGCTGAGCAGTTCTTGCAGAGCCAAGGCCTTTTCTGCTTCTCACCCCGCCCGCACCAGGAAGGAGGCTTTGGGTGCACAAGGAGTTGGGAGGGGACAGAGTGAGGACAGCTGAGCCCCGCTGATGTCCTGTACCACACGGCATCATGCTCAGCATATAGAGCTGGGAGAAAAAGAAGGAAACAGGGACACTACTCAAAGTTATAGCATTTGTCTTCCCAAGATGTGGTTATGTTGCCCTGGATTTTTTGTAAGCCTTCTGTTTTTAACCTTGGAGTCAGATTCTTTTCACACAGATTTATGTAAATAATAGCCAGTGTTTACTTAATAGTATTTTCTGTTTTTCATTCCTTTTGTGATATGACAACTTTGATGAGCACCTTTCTTCTCCAGTGGATTTGAGAAGGAAGTGACATGCTCTCCAATCCCTTGTGGAGTTGGGACGTGTATAAGAATGAGATAATGCAAATAAATCAATTCCATTTCCTTCTTTCTGCTGAACCTGGCAGGTGTAAGAGTGTCTTTATTGTGTCTCCCCGGACACATGGTTACATGTGATGGAGCCCTGTTTTCTTGCCTGGTGATGGAAAGTAGTGAATTAAGGTGCTTTTTTCTTGCCTTGCAAGCTCAGCTTTCTCTTTACCTATTAAATTGGTAATTTTTACTCACCCCATGAGTTGTCTCACCTTTACTCTTCTGGTTCTTTCCCCCATCCCACTGAGTGGAGCAAGTAAGTAACTGTGTGAGGCTGAGCTCCCTGCCAGGGATAAACCACAACACATGTTGAGATATAGATGTGGCATGAGTTACTTATGTTGCAGGAATAATATTCAATAATATTCATCTCTGGTTTTCTGCTTTACATCGTTTAGACCAATGGGATAAAACATACAGGAAACCCATGGAGAAGTAAGGAATCTGTGATTGAATGCTTGTCTAATAGGCATGGTATATTTGTCTAAGAAATCAGGAAAAGCCATGAAGACTAAACCAGTAAGACATTTATAAAAAAGATGAAGACCAGTAATCAGTTTAAGAGATCTTACTTCAAAGTACCACCCTATTTCAGAAACATTAAAAGGAGTAAGGAAATCGGCCTACAATGTTGGAAAAATTGCTAAACAAAAGAAATTTTCATTAAAAAATATAAAATATATTAAATCCTATTGACAAAGGGGGATGGGGAAATATTCAACAACTGGCAAAAGTATAAAAACAAGCTCAAATGAGAACCATAAGTTCCACAGCAATCTAGTGGAAAAAAAGGATGGGACCACAAGTCAGCTACGTACTGATTCAACTCGCAGGCTATCAGTTGGCACTGAGTGATATATGAAATCCCAAAGAATGCCAAAATCCAAACCAGCATAATATTTAAACTATAAAGGGGCCCTGCTGACCCATTCCAGAGCTTTCCTTATTTTTTAAATTATAGGTTGGCCTCTTAGGCGTGCTTTGGCCAAGCTCTCAAAAGAAAGGATTTAAGCCTTTTTTATTTGAAATCATCATTTACTTAAAGCTCATGCTTCTCTCTGCAAAGCCTAAGCAGGGGCTGTATCATCAATGCACAAGAGCAGCAGAGAGTAGACAGGTCAAGCACACTGTAACCACCCAGATATCTTGAGCCATGCTGTCTGTGCAGAAGAATTGTGAATCTGAGCTTGCAAATTTAACCAGGTTTCCAAATGCTTTTTGTTGTTGAAGTGGCACGAAGAAGAAAAACTGCACCAGGGAGTCTGGCCCTGAGAGTGCAGATTCAAAACACATTGATTAAAACTTATACACAGTGGTTAAACTTGGTGCAAGAAAACTTTTATAATATTTGGATTAAACATCAGCTGAAAGCAAACACCTTTATTTTTTTTGTCCAACGAATGCATGTCTAGAAAAGTTCTCAAAGACTAGAAAATGCTGTTTAAGCTACTGAGCATTTATTGTCGTGACTATATTTATAATGTCTTTCAATTATATTGAGGAAGAGAAGGATCAAAATTCGGAGATGTGGTAATTTGTATGGTGTTTGTGGTCTCACCGTACTTCAGAATTCTGGAAAAAGCAGAAAACAGTTTGTACTCTCAAGATTTATAGTCAAATTTCTAGACTTCCCAGGCTAGCTAAGTATGTTATAGACAAGCCCAAAATAATAATCCTCAATTCTGGACCACTGCAAACCACAGATTAAAATCAGTATCCATGGTCTGTATTTTTGTGCTTTTGTAGTTTGGATGAATTATCTGAATCAAACATCCAAGGCATTAACAACAGGGAAAAATCAATCAGAAACATATGCCATTTTAAAGATCTCCTTCCAGCTGTTAAGGGGAACAGAGAGATGGTTTCTTGAACAAATCCATAAGGACTTCTGATCCACCCCAAAAAACAGCCAGTAGAAGGAACAATATGAAAATAACAGTGAAAACTATCTTTACTATCCTCTTACTTGCTTCTGTTTTAGGATAGTGTTGTCTCTAAGTAGTGAAAATAACTACCTGTCCCTTCTGTCTCTCTAGGGGGGTGGCACAGTTCTGTCCCATTTTTCTTTTAAATGAAATTAAATGCTTTAATCTAGAACCTCAAAATTTATCTTCTTAAGTCATGGAACAGAAAAGAAGGGAATTGACATTTAGAAATGTTTTACTGGAAATTTGGGAGGGAGGATGTATTTTTTTTTCAGAAAGTAAAATGCAAAATTTGGAGCAGAGGCCTAGGAAATCTTATTGTAGATGGTTATATATATATATATGTATATGGATTATACACTTTTTTTACATTAAGTTGAAATCTGGTGATCTGATCCAGCAACAATTTCAGCTGCAGTCTGTAGGTCCCTATCTCCCATACTGACAGTTTCTAATTTAGGTACCTCATGTCAAGATAAGTCACATTAATCCATCAGATACAGCCTCAAGTGCAGTTTGTGCCACACGGGGACAATCGGGAGTTTTAGGTCCAGCAAGCCTGGAACCAACTGTCTTGATGCCAAGGATGCCTCGGGCTACAAAGCTGGGACACTACAAAGCATTTTAACCCAGGACAGTCCTCACAAAGTCCTGGACATCTGCAGGCGAAAGTAAACTGGAAAGAGACCAGTCAGGTTTCTGAGACAAGCCAGTTGGAAGCTTGTTGACATTACTGCATGTCCATCCAACATGAAAACTTACTTTGCTGGAAATGTCTGACCTGTTCTGTGCAATGCTGCCCCACTAGGCTTACAGTTACTGAAGAGCTTTGGACTACTACACAATCACTGAATTTTTTGAGAGCTGCTTGTAGAGAAGAGTAACAGGAAAAAAACCCAAACCCAGCAAACAACATTTGGCTTCTTTGTGTCCCTCAAACTTGAATGTTGCTTTCAGTGTAGCAGGTCTTATCCACTGCAAGAACAGGAATTTATATGTAGTTGTGTGTACTGCTGAGTGTTCCCTAGAAATAACAAGACAGTTGGGAAATGGGGAAAATGTTTGTAAGAAGACAGACACTTTCTTTTAAATTGCCGCATCATAAAGTCTCTCAAACTGTTACAGAAGATATAGAAGCAGCATGCATAAACCTTAGATAATTTTCACAAACTCACTGAAAAGGAATGAGAAGCCACTCAAAATGCTACATTTCTTGTACAGGACTCTTTAAAGTACTTTGTCAGTTTTTGTTGTGCCTCTGTATTTTCATTTTTCCTTTCCCTTTATTTCTAAAGATATTTACACCAGAGTGGGATCAGATGCTAATATAAAATAAAGCTTGCAACCTGACTTTATGAAGAGAGGCATTTCTAAAAATAAATGTAAGTAGTGGATTTAAAGCTGTTATAACTCCACTGACTATTTTTACATCTTGTATCATTTTATGTCCACAAAGATATACCTACACTTATTTTGCTGAGTGGACACAGTATTCTGTTTTTAGTATGGCTGGCATACATTTCTTCAAACTTTCTAGTTGACAAGCTCAGTGTAATCTAGTTGCTAGACAATTAAACAAATGTTAATATTAGGAACAGCCTTGGAGTTGCTGCAGAGAGTGGGGATACTGACTAACTGTACTGAACACCAGGTTCAACCACAGGCTGCTTGTGTTCTCTCTAGCCAGCTTGCATGCATCTTCTATCCCTCTTTTCCATCTCAGTAAAAAGAGGGCTAATACTGCCTTTTTAGCACCTTCTTTGTTCTCTTTTGGGCAGAGACTTATCCTTTCCATGTGTGCTTGTATGGTGTCCCTTTCAACAGTAGCTGATTAGTAGCTAATTAGTAGAAAAAAACCACAGCTATATGTTTGCTAACTGGACAATGTGTTTTCACCTGAAGCAAAACATTTTGTAGTAACTTACTGCTTTATGTTATTATTAACATACCTCAGGGTCAGAACCCACTCCTGGAGAGATAAAGAACAGACACCATATAGGGCACTGTCACTCATCTGGAATGCAGAGTTCACATCTAATTGATCCAAAATCAGGATCTGGACTTACAGCTGGTGTTGCAGTCCAGTGCAGCTTCTGAAAACAGCTTTGGCCCACAGAAGAATCAGGGACACAATATTTCAGAGGTGCTCATTTGATCTTTATTTCTCCTCCAGCCAGCATGGCCAGCCCCCAGTACAGACTGACCCTTCTCTGGGAAAACCCCCGCAGTTTCCCGGCCTGGGCCACACAAAGTATCCAATAGCGAACAGAGCCCGAGAACGTGTGACCTGAGAGCAGGGGGGGTCCAAGGAACCCCGTGCCCCGCCATGCGTCC
>VYXC01000684.1:40206-93383 GCA_013397175.1 Platysteira castanea
AGAAGTCCTGAGCTGTATGGTGGAAGATTAAAAAAAAAAACAAGGCCAAATTGCAATAAAAGAGATTCAGTAGGGATATAAGGAAAGCTTTTCACTACAGGGACAATCAAATAGTCAAGAAGATTGTCTGGAATGTTTTGGAAGTTTTAAAGACCTGAGTAGGTAAAGCCTTATGCCACTTGGCCTGGTCTCATAGCTTTCTCTGCTTTGAACAGCCAAAATCCTTTCCAACTGAATCATCATATTGAATCTATGAAGATAAAGAGAAAGAGGTACTGATTATACAGGTCAAGAGGTTTTCATGTCCCCAGAAAGAATTCAAATTGAGCTACTTCCTGTAACAAGACAAAATATTTACAGGACGGTGGATGTAATTCCACATGTTCAGAATTCTGTGTTTGGAAGATTGAAGTTTTGTCAATCTCACTCTTTAGATGGACAATGTAAAACTACAGTTCATCATATTATTGCTGCTTATCCTTCTTATGTGCTCTCCTAAATCACTCATTACCAAAATACTGGTAAAAGGAAAGTCACAGCAGAGATCCCCCTCAACCTCTGCATTAATTTTTGCTTCCCTACACTGCAGGCTAAGAAATGACATCAAGTCCATTCACTTATCTTTTCCCTTCAAGCTGGACGTAGCAGGTGTTAGACACATCAAGAACAATAGTCATTTCTCAGACACAAGGAGAAGAATTTGACATTGAGCTTGGTTCTGATTCAGTTGTCCATACTAATGCAAACTGATCTTAGTCTCACAACTGTTTGCCTCAGAGAAGTATAAAATCTTAGAAATGCTGTGAAATAAACACACATCAAAAGCACTTTTAGGATTGCATTAGTGTGCATACTGACTATAATTACAATAATTAGAATATAGAAATTACAGGAGGGAGACTCAAAGAGCACATGAAAGCTTGCTTGTAAACATATCATTAAAATATTCAGTCAAAAGTTGGACTGGAAGATCTGGTATGGCCAAAACATGGATTTTCTTTTAGATGTTTATGTTTCATTATTGACTGCTTGTATTCTCTGACTTGAGCCAAATTTCACAAAAAGAACAGTTTTTAGTCTGACTACCTATGTAATCTCTTTCTATCACCAATAAATAGATACGGACAACCCCCGAGAAAGATTATTTTCACCTATTGGTAAACATATCTTAGGAAGAGATAATCAGTCCTCTGAAGGCTCCTGTCCTTACCTCCATTGCCTTAAGGACAAAGTCCAGGAGACTGTCTTAGAGCAGATGTGCAGCTTTTAGATGAATTCTCCTCTCCTTAACTTCCAGATATTGATTCTACAATGTGTTGAAAGTAACCTACTTTTCAAATGTTTCTTGGACACTTACAGACACTTAAAGACACATTTCAGTCTTTTCTCTTGTATTTCTCTCCTTCCAATTTTGGTGTTAAATTACACTTTCATCTTCATTTAAAAAACATATGGATTTTTTTTATGGTAGCTGCATTCTTCCCTATTCTGCAATTCATTGGTTTATGTAACAATTGGTTTTGGTCATTGTTTCTGAATTGCTATTCTGTTTTTCCCTATCTGGTATTTAAGCTATTTGCTTATTACGTGGCACATTTTCAAATGTCTGTATACAATTCTGCATATATTTTCACTGTGTGTATACATATAACGAAGTGGATTATTTGATTTCTGTAGTATCACTTGCTTTTTTGTATCTGCATATTATGAGGATGATAATGAAAGCACCTTTCTGAACTTTCAGGTGATTTCTGTCACTTGAGTGGGTAGTTCAGAGGTGTCTGACCTTTGCTGTGGTGTTGAATAAATGCATTTCTACAGTGAGCAGTCTTCTGAGATGATGTGCTCCCTTTCTAGGGGAAACAAGGAAAATACCTAAAATGATAACATGCGCATTTTAAGACAAAGGCTGAGTTAAACAAATGGACATAAATAATAAACCAAAGAGAAATTACTCTTGTTGCAACCCTGTTTACAAAGTGGTTTAGTACATATCAATTGCTGGAAGGGCAGTTTGGACATATTTATGTCTACACCATCTGCTATCCTATGCCCATACCCCTCCAAAGCAAACCTGCTGTTTGACATGAGATTCAATATGGCCATAACCTATACCTAATAACTGGTGACTGACATCTGATATTTCAACTTGATGCTGTGATGATCGTGGCCTGGTGGTGAAGGGAATAATACCTCCTGAGTTCCCAATTGAGATTTAAAGCAAGGATAATAAATCAGCAAATATGCTTCATACTATTATCCTCTAGAAAGCTTAGACTTACTCTAACACCTCATGCTGTGATATTTGGAATCAAGGAATCACAGAATATAGGATCAGTAATTATTGATCACTCAATATTCTCTCAAGTCCATACCCTGTGGATATTTTAAGGTGTTTGTCATTGGCAGCATATAAATCCTCCCTAGCATTCTTAGAAAAGACCTCAAAATGTCCACCACAGTACTCACTGCTCACTCAGCTGTAAAATGATCAGCCAGCCTTGGAATTCATCTGCTGCTCCTTGCCATCCGACCCAACAATCTTTCCAGCTGGAACAGCTTACTACGACCATGGAAAACCAAGTGTCCATTCCCTCAACACCAGATGTCAGTCATCCTCTAAAATCCATCTAGCCTAAAGGGGAGGTACATTGAATTCCCCAGTGCCCCACAGGACAAACTGCAAAATGCCAAATGGCAAAGCCTTCCCCAAACTCTCAGCCTGAACTCAGGCCCGCTGGACCCTTGCAGAAGGTAGAAGCAGAGTAAGTTCTGCTCAGCCATATTTGCTGTCTGCCTCACACACCATTTTCATGTACATGGAGAGCTTCAGCTGAATCCCATTACAAAAAGAACTGGTGCGAGAGACATTTCTAATTTATAACATGTCTAATTTCTTTCAATTTGACAACAATATGGCTATAATTTTAGCTGAGATGTCAGACAATTACTGAATATATGCAATTTTTTTAAAAAGACAACAAAAATGACGTGGCAAATTATATGCTTTTCTTTAAAATGTATAACAGACTTTTGTGGAGACAATGCAGTCTTTCAACATATTCCTTAGAAAAAACTCAGTAAAGCAAGGATTGCCAGTTTGATTTTCCAATATTTGTGATATTTTTTTCCAACAAAATGAAACTAATATTGACTCTCTTGTATTTATATTGCAGTTTACTTTCTGTATTAATATTTGTTTGAATTGATCTGAATATTCCACATAAGTTAAATTTCAGCACATGAACTGAATTAACCCCATTAATGAGAATTTTGCCTATGGCACCCCTTTTGTAAGTGCTTTTCCCATTGAGAATCTTGCTGGGAAGACAGCTTGATTTTAAATGTATTGACATTCTACTTGTTACTGCAAATCTCCATTTTGTTTTAGATGTTTTATTATCTGATGGCTAAATTGCCCTGTAAATGTACAACATAAAATATTTGATTAATAAATTCTTGAGGGCACTGAGTTCAGTGTAATCAGTTTGCTATGATCAAAGCAGAAAAACCCCATCCACTAGTTTTCTTAAAAGCTTCTTATTCTGCTCATTGGAGAGGACAGTCACTATGGAAAATACCACCAAAAGTTAGACATTAAATACTTTATCAAGCTGACACAAGACCTGCTCTAATTACCATTTTGATCCATGTGATTTCAATATCTTTAACTGGATTAGGACACTTACCTATTCAATATTACTCCAGGGTTCTAATATAACTACTTACTTTTTAATTTATAGAGGCAAATTGATAAGATTTGTTTTGCTTATCAATATACAGGAACTATATTATCCAGTTACACATAAATAATGTATTGGTACAGAAACTCACTTTCAGAAGAAACAACTGCTCTAATAGTCTTCCCACTCCTGTTAACATCTTGGTGGTACAAACAGAGAGAAAAACTGAAACCAGACATGACATTTTGGGTGACAAATTTCTCGTTCTGTAATTTTATAGAGAGATTTGTTTTCCTCTCTGATGCTTTACTACACGACACTGAGGGTTCAGCCAACAGGCATATCTATTCTCAAGTGGAGGGAATCAATTACTAGTCATTAGTCCCCTTGCTAATATTAGGATGGCAGCAATAAGCATGTAAATTTGTTACCCAGGAAAATGGATGTAGAAAGGACAGTTTTCTGGAGTTATACACTAAAATCCACAATTTGACATGGTAAAAAACAACTTGTGGCATTGGAAACCAATGGCATAAAATTTTGCTGGTTCAAATTCAGCTCAGGTTGTTGTTTTCTGACAGCTGGTATCATCGGACAGCTGTTTGATAGCTGGTGTGAAGCAAGCAGGCAGGCTCTATCCAAGATTCACCATTGTCTTCAACGGCGGTGGAATAGTCTCCAAATGCTACTATGATTTAAACTGCAGAACCAAATCATCAGTATTTACCCTTTTAAAAGTTCCTGAAGAAAATACAATAGACTGATGATTATTTCACCTAAGCTGCCTTTCTATCCTTCAATATCAGCACAGTTAATTTGCAGTGAGAATACTGAAGACCTTCCACGTTGTGCTCTGCTAGTAAACCTTCCATCCCTGGGAAGTGTTACAGGACTCCTCTAATATCATGGAGAAAACCATATCATGGCAAGCATTTTATAACTTGCACTGAATCTCAATCATGTTCCCATAACAGTGATTTAAGATAGATTTCCATGAGGACAGGACAGACCCCATAGGTAAAAAACAGTGAAAGGGCCACAGAACTCTACTGGTATGGAAATATATAGGATGTTAATTAAAAAGGTAAAAATAGAAAAATTTCACACAATTCCTATAAAACTAAGTAAATTCCTATAAAATGGAGCAACTTCCTTGGTTTCTTTAGTGGGACCACAATTTGTTTAGCTTATCTTGCCATCTTGTCTCACTGATTAAAATTCAAATAGCAAAGTTTGTGTGCTGCGCTACTGGAGCACGTTGCAAAGCTATCACCTCCACTCCACAAGGAAAAAGGATATGCAGACTTCTAGTCCAGAATGTACTTAGCTGTTTCACAAATATTTCTACACAAAGTTCAAACCATGTCCTATAAGAGATAATCCATTTTAGTAAAATTATTTTGAATACAATTTTTTGTGCTATGACAACTTTTATCCTTTGAATGGTGTTATCACAGAACACAGACCAGGTAGAGTACATAAATAAATGGGCCAGTCCTTCCACAGCCCCTTGTTGGACTTACTTTTTAGAACTTAAGATTCGAACAGTTCTATCCACTTAGACCAGCTGAAAATCTCCTTTTGTATCTAAGTTGCATATCAACTATTTTTATATTAGAAAATCTCTGTAACCCCCATAAAATAATTTTGAATATACTTCAAAAAGTGCTGCTAGTCTGACTACCATATCACAGGACCAAGGGTTGGGAGAGGTAGATTTAGTACTTCTGAAGTAAAAGCATTTGTTTATGCCCCGTCTTCCAT
Source organism: Platysteira castanea (assembly GCA_013397175.1). NCBI lineage: Eukaryota > Metazoa > Chordata > Aves > Passeriformes > Platysteira > Platysteira castanea. The sequence goes on from VYXC01000684.1 coordinate 45,654, forward strand.
AAGTGCATAGTGAAGGTGTTTTCAGGGCATAGTTCACTCCTGATACCTCCCATTGCTATCAAATATATCAGAATAGCAAAGCTCATCTGGGGTCTCAACACTGCAGTCTCATCATATCAGTGATACAGCTCAGCTGCTTATCAGTCTTTGCCAATTCCAAAATCTCCACGTCACCTTGATATGTGTTTTACAAGCGCTTTAAGATCTCTGGATGAAAAGTTCAGAGCAAGATTTAGGCAGCATTACCATGTCCCTTCTGTCAAGCTACCTATAAGTCTTAATTCCAAAGGTGCTTTATCAGCCTGCTCACTCTCCTCTTTGTGATAAACTTCAACCTGATAACATTATTAAGCAAATATTACGAACCAGCTTTCATTGGACCTTGTTAATTATATCATGAAAGTAATAATAACCTGATCTATAACCTTGTGCCTGCTACAGCTGGAGAAACATTGTGCAGGAAAGATGCAGAGTTGTGGAGATCAGATGACAAGGGGATACACCATTCTCGCACTGAATTATTTTGTTTTACATGACTTTAGAAGTGCTTTCTGGTAACAGGAGGCTTTGTGGAGTGCTTGTGCCATACGCTGGATGCTATTGAGGAAATAGAGAAAAGCTGAGAGAAAAACTTGGTGCTTCTTTTAAGTTTCCTCCAATAGGGTGCAACAGTGCACACTCACCCTTGTGACCTGGGGGTTAAAGGCACCTGGCAGGTATATTCTCTCACAGATAAAACTATAGGCCTGTTTAACTCTGGCATGAGTGCCAGCAAAGCATCTCAGAAAAACAGAGTAGTTGTCCTGTAGGAGCAAAGCTGAGTATTCTCTTTATAACCAAAGCTGACCTGCTGTTCCAGTTCTTTGTTTCATCTGTATTTGTTATTTTGTACATATTAGTATGAATTCCGTTTTTCCCCCTTCCTCATTTCACAGAATGTGCTGGGTTAGGCTTCTTTGTACCAGCTTGTTTTTGTACTTGATCATAGCAACCTTACATCATCCTTGCATCATCTGAAAGCTTTCTAATTATTATTACCCTAAATTCCCACTGCTGGACCAAGACTAGACTGCTTGTCTTCCAACAAACATATTTGAAGCTTTATTTGATTAATCTTTAACTTATTAGGAACATCTGTTGTAAAATTTTTGGACTAGATCACCATCATCATAGAATTAGGCATATTACACATCCAGAAGCTGGTCAAACAATCACTTTCTCCAGTGTCTTGTTAGAAATAATGAGAGAGAAAAAGTGAAAGAGAGTGAAATCGTTCTTCTGGGATGACAGAAGGAGAGTAAAATCTCAACTCCAGAAACAGTGGAAGGGTACCTCAGCTCATACTTCAATCTACCTAAAGTCATAGGTTCTTTGGAAGCTCCACTTCATCAACTGCCAGTGAGCCAAGGGCACATCAATCTCCTACCTTAGCTGCTTCAGGTGGGATCTTAAAGTTGGATGTGATGAGTTCAAATCTTAGGAACCAAAATAGCCAGTAAGTTTTAAAATTTTTTTTTCAGAGGAAAAAACCCAACAAAACATCTGAAAAATATATTAAGGTGAGATTTGACTGCATTTACTACTCTTTGCTATCTCCCTGCATGACTACATCCCAGTAAAGTCAAGGTATATAACTTCACTTTCAAAATGCAACAAACGTATTTGCTTTTACTCTACATGAAGAGCACCCAGATGCGATGATTGAGGGGAATAGTTAACCCCAGGTTGCCATGAAATAACATCCTTCTCAATAGAAACAGCAAAACTGTGGAACTGTTCTATAGAAATCAAGTTGCAGAGACATTCAGCAATATAAAGGCTGCTTGGCACTTTGCTCAGACTTAAACTCCTAGGTCTTTTGTGAAGCTGAGCCTCTTGTCCGCAAGATTTAGATGTGATCACAGTAAGTAANGTTATAAAAAGCTTGCTAGGATATGAATATTCCAGCCCCAACCTCAGGGTTGTAGACGGAATGTACATATCCCATCAGGGCCAGAGGGACTCATCCCCAGGCAGGCGAACTGGAAAGTTTGTGGACAGGCTGGGGGATGGCTTCTTTCTGGCTTTTGTGAGTTGTCTGTCATTTTACGGCTCAGCTCACTCTTGCACATGGTCAGAAGGCAGCTGGAGGCAGCTGGACACTACTTCAAAAAAGAGCATTAACTATCTTCTCATACACGTATCACCTATGCAAGATCAACCTGAAGAAAAGGGAATGGACTTCCTAAGAGTATCCACGAGAGTGTGATTAGGTCTTGACAAAACACTCTTCATATGCTGCTTTTATAATAGTTTCATGTGTTTAATAGAAAAAGAAACATTCCAGTAGATTTGCAACTACATAGAAATGTCCTGTGCTCCTGATGCAAATCCTCGTTGCTAAATGAACTGACCATGCTGTTCTTTTCCTGGACATTTAACTACCTGAGGGTTGCTTATAAAGTGTGTCTTCACATACTGCTGCATTTATGGAGCTTTAGTACCAATTCTACTGATAACATTGAGAAAAAAGGAATTCCTGAGTTAACACGTCCTGTTTTCTCAGAATGGGAAAAGAAGATGCATTGTTTGATTTGCTTTTTAACTCCTTCCCTCACCTCAAATTTCACAATCTTCAACATTAATAGCACTTACATGACATCCCTCTAAGACAGATAATGAAAATAATGACAGAATTAATGGGAATTTTATTTATTTTCTTGACATTTCTACCTGGTGTTGAAGATGATCACTGCTCCAATGCCAGAATATTAAAGTTGTTATTTAAAAGTAATTGGATCTGGTTGTCACATGCTTAGCTCTGTGGAGACTTATCTGTACTGGCAGAAAAAGGGTCTGTCTATTACTAAATCAAGACAATCATGTTTTGAATTCACTTCACCCACAGGTGAAAGTGCAAAGCTCTGCAAAATCAAATACCACAGTGTCATGCAGCTGACCCACCTTTTCAGTTGGGAAAGTACTGTTGGTTTGCAAAGGTCATGTTTACAGTTCGGTTACAGGGAAAGTTGTAGACATGCATGTACAGATAATTGGGGGCGGAGGGCTGCTCTTTTTATGCTCTCAATAAGCATCTTTAATAAACACCACCCAATACTGGGTAAGAGGATGTGGTTTCTATCAGAAACCTTTAGAAGATAATCAACAAGAGTAGAAAAACACACCTACGCAGCCACAGGTGCTTTCAGATCCTCCAGTCAATGGTGAATGAGTAGCCCAAATGTATTAATGTTCTTACTTTTCTATTACTCTATGAATTAAACAGACATTTGAGCTGCTAGTTTTTGAGGGTTTTTAAGTGAGAGAATGCACAATGGTGAAGATATGTGTAATACAAAAACTGAAGTAGAAGGTGTCTACTTCTCACCTTCTGGCTATTATTCTCTTGCATAAAAACGCAATATTCCATGGTTTGGTGAAAGGTTGACACTTTATGTAGCTCCATGCTGGTATTGCTCCAAACAAAAGATATGTATGTATGGGATCTCCTGAAGATCATCTAAATGTCTTCTAGATATCTTGTCTTTGGCTGAGAACTTTTAATATCAATAATCATGTCCGAATTATTGTAGTCTTTATTTCTAGATAGTAAATTTGAGATTACTTATCATGGTAATACTCAGAGGAAGGCTGTGTCTTCTTTTTTGTGGAAAATCACCTTGATATATTATGTCCCACTGATCACCCAGCTTTATTTTTCCCAAACTATGCTCCCAAATAACGCTTCTGTTTGAAATGCTGCTCTCTTCAGAAAGTTACTGAATACATTAGCACATCTAGGCTGCTTCACACTCTTAAGAGATCAAAGACTTAGTAAAGTGGCTGTACCTCCATGGTTGGTCAAAAGCACAGCTGCTTGGCATTGATCAACTGGAATGATGAACAATGGTGCCAGACCTGAATCAGGTGAATGAAGGATTGAGTAGTATTGTCAAAGTGGTACATCCCATATCTTCACACAATGCTGTTTTCTTCAGGATCACAGTAGTATTGGCAGGGTTTCCCAGCAGAGTAAATTGGGAGAGAGAAAAAGGGGAGAAAGATCCTTAGTAGAAAGCAGAGGGGAAGTCCCTTGGGTCAGCCATAGACACAAAGTGCTGGAGAACGTGTAGGGGGAGCAGTACAAGAGGGCACAGGCATATGCACTGAAGGTAAATGTGAGGCTGTAGAGAAGCCTTAGGGAACTATCTATGAGTCAGTGCCCAAACTGCAGTTTCAAGATTCAAATCTCCCCTCTGTGTCTTGGCTTTTGCCACTGTAAGTGGTTTCGTAGAGGGTGAAGGAGAATGGCAGAAACACGTGTGTGCACCTGAGTGGATGTTAATGGGTCCAAGTTTTCTCCCCTGAGCAGAAAGAGTGTTTCTAGCTTGTGGATGCTGCAGAAGGCAGGATGTGTGGACCAGAGGAAGTCCTTGAGCCACAAATTGTTAAAGACTGAGCAAGTGTTCAGAGAAAGGGCAGAGTTGTTCTTGTTCTTATCCTTCATCTTAAGCATGCACTTTTGAAGACTGTAGGCTAGACTAGAAGGACTCAGTGTGACCAAGTATAAATGTGCTCAATGTTATATTCAGTAATGCTCTAAACCAGCAAAAACTGTTCATCTTAACAGTAGACAATGTCACCTTAAGAAAAGCTGTAGTGTGCCAGCAGACTGACTTTCTATTATCAGGTTTTGTCCTTTTTCCCTTCCAACTGCACATGCTGTGTTTCTTCCTGAACTGTATAAAATCTATGCTTTTCAAGATAAGTGCTATTCCACAAGAGTACAAATAATGTTATTTTTTTCCATCTCAGCTGTTGCTCTGATGCTACATAACGAAAGAGGATTCAAGGGGAAAAAAAGGGAATTAGAGCTAGGTATCATGATGGCTTTTCAAGTAGAAATGGTTTCATTTCTATAGCGTGTATCAAGCCATCACACCCTTTTTTCAGCCCCAGCCATCTTAGTGCAAGTGGTGTACTAGCCAATTCACATTCATTTGTTTCTAAAAGAAGAACATGTTGTTTGGCTTTGTTCAGGGTAGATGAGAGCGAACTTTGATTTTAATAATTTTTTAGCAACTCTACAGCTAAAATAACTACAAACCTTTCATATACTAAAAAAAACCCCCATGCACAGGGCTGCAAAAATCTGTCAGTGCATTTGCAGGAGGAACAAACAGCATCTAATGTAAGTATAATGGAATTTGGAGTGACATCCAGGCTGTGAGCAGCCTTATGTTGTCATGCCTGGTGTGCAGAATATCAAAAATTCTCTTAAGAACTCAAGCTTGCTTTTCATCAGGATGTTTCTCTTTCTGTTCTTCTGTGAGCACTGTATGAATCACAAACACTGAAAAGGACATTTGTCCTGCAAGGGCATCTCTTCCTCTATTCTGGCCTTGCATTTGCCTGCTAAATCTCACCTCAAAACACATGTCAGATGATGAGAGAATCCTTCAATATTTAATGTTACATTACCTTTCAGAAGCTCTTCCTGAAAAGGGGAAAACCTTTACAACCAATATTGCTCATCAGAAAAGAGACAGTTGTTATCCTGAAGACCTCACAATACTGGGAGACAAAAGCAGAGGGGAAAAGTGATTTTTTTGTGAAGATCAGGGCACTCTGTGAGACCCCAAGCTTCAAACACAACCCTTATTTTATTACATTTATTTTGGAGGCAAATCAGCTACTACAACAAATCTTAACGTCTTACTTAGGCTATAAGAAATTTCTGGTCATAAAACTGTAATAAAACTGTGTTACTTATGAAAGGCACCCTCTTTGCTTCAGATACAGATAAAGTTGATGGGTGAACAATGTCATCAAATCCAGGGAAAGATGTCCTGTCTAAGGGATTTTTTTGCAAGATCAAAATATAGATTGAATAAAATTCAACTCAAATTTATGTAAAACTAAGAGAATTTATATATTTTAACATACAGTCAGGTAAAAATGTGGCTCTCTTGACTGAATTACTTTTTGTATTGGTGACTTTGAACTGAATGTTGAAACGGATGAAATGTGCCTGCTTCTGAAAGTTTCATGCATTTTCAGGGATTGTGTTTTCTGAGAATGTCTTCTGTCTGGATCCTAACCTAGCGGGGGGGTTTTTTGAGGTATTTTACCTCAAAAATACATAGATTTGAGGACAGAGGACAACTTTGTTCCTCCAGCTTTTGAATTTTCTGGGGATATATTGATTTTAATTTAAAAATTCAAAGTGAGAGACATGCTAGGTTATTTATTTATGAGAATATATGTTTGAACTGACCATAATTATCTAAATAAAGCCAGGGGAGAGAAATCAATGCCCTGCAGTAGTGCAGGAAAATAACCCACTGCCAAAGCAGCCATGTTTCAAGGAGTCAGGTAAAATGACACTAAAATGTTTCACTGTTTTTTTTCTAGATGAATGACTTTATCCTAAATGTGCAAAGGAAAGGTGGAAAAATATCATTTAGAGTGTGTCTATGAATACCACCTAGAATTTAGGATTTTGCTGCCAAAGTTCAGTAACCAATTAGGGAAGATGAATCGAACCACTGACATAATAACAAGTACACAGGGACAAAGATGAAATAAAAAAGCGGAAGTTGGCTACATTTTGTAGTGGAGGCTATAAAAGGCTACAGTATGATCTGAAAAGGAGTTGTATCTGCCAACCTTGCTGTTTTTCACTGAGCTTCATCTTTTTACTGTTGTTTCTCATTGACACATTAGCTGCTGCACCAATACATCACATGCACATGGCTAAGTCAATCCTGAGTTAGATGAGCCATGGAAAACCATGGAACCTGCCAACAGAGAAGACATTTAGCCAAATATTTCTAAGTAAAGCCTGAGTATGTTCAAACTGCCAAAGAGCAGCATTTGCAAAGACAGCGGGGAGGTAGACGGACCCACTCTGCTCTGATCTAATCAACTGATCTTAAACCTTTGCTTGTCTGACACTTCTTGCTCATAATACCACAGAAGGAAGAGGGCACAGAAACAAGTTGTATTGAAAAATCTTGGTCTTTAATGATTGGAAAGAACTAAAATGAAAGCTAGAAGGCCTTTGAGTCAGGTTTTGCATCTCAGGTGATTACATTAGTGCCATGTCAGGTCTGAGTAAATAAATGCTCTTCTAAATAAAACAGAAAAAGTAATTGCTTTTTTCTCTTCCTCTCCTGGACAAGTGCTTCACCCAGTTTTACTGCCAGCATAAGGTAAATGTGATATGACATGTAACTTTTTTGATCAACCACAAAGAAGTTTTCCAGCATCTATGGAGCTCAGCTAGTAAGCACAATTTATAAAACAATGAATGACTAACCCCTGTAACCATTTTAATGACCCTAAAATAAAGTGCTTAGAGCAACATCTGTCTCAGCAGCTGGGTTCTCTGCATGAGTGGGCAGAGCGACACATTGGGACAAATTCTGTTCTCCCTTTTGACAGAAACAATTGCAGCAGATCATTTTTATCGTAATCAATTTAGGTACAGTTTCTTGGAAACCATCTGTGTAGTGTTCATAGATTGTGCTTAAGAATTTAAATGTGTGTATTTTTGGTTGCTTGATGTAGCATCTGCTAATGACCACATAAGTTCCAGTTTTTATGCATAAAGCTGTTTCCTTGTAAAGGGATTAGTAGAATGACTACTTGATTTTATCCTTTTAACTACCCAATAAGCTGTCGCAGCTTGAATGACATGCGCCACAGAGTGTAAGTTACAGAATTAATTGCATTTTTTAGCTGGAGTTGAAGCCATAAGGATAACAAAGCATTAGAAAAACATTTTATTACATTTCTCTCTCAAGTTAGTAATTTAAAATTAATACAGGTTTTGTGAGAGCTTTTTAAATTAAAGGAGAAAAAATGGCTTTTTAGATCAAAGACACTTTTTCAATTCTTCCCTGGTTTTCTTGTTGTTCTTCACACACTTTAAAAAAATTTAGTAACATTTACACAAGTGGTATAATAAAGAGGAAAACTGTGTTTTCTTTTTCATTTATTTGAGAATTGTCTGAAAAGACAATGATTTTTAAAATGCTGGAAATATACTGGAGGGGTATTCTTTTTGAAAAGAATGCAAAACATCAAAATTTTTTAAAAGAATAATAATGAAACTCAACTCTGATTCTTTTTCTAGTGTCATATAGATTTAATATCTTATTAAGTTATTATCATGAGAGCATTTATGATTCCATATAAGTGTACCACACAAAATTCATACACCAGCCCTCCACTCTGCTGATGGGTGCACAGGTGGGACCTGGAACTGTGCTCAGAGACTGGGGTTCATAGAATGCTTGCTCAAAGGAAAAATACAAAAGGAAAGCTCAGAGGAATTTAAAAGAAAAAAAAACTACTTTAGAAGACAGATATTTACCATTTGCTTGTTTAAAAGGATTTTGATGATGGAGTGTGCTTACCTCAGGCACTGGACGGAGGCTTTGGGATGCTCTTTCACGAAGTGGTGGCACAGGGCCACTTTTCAAAATAATTAAAAGAAAAATACCTCTTCTGTCAAGGACTGGGGGAAAATATTTGTAACAGTTCTATAGAAATTTCTTACAGCTAGGCAGCCACATGAGTGCACAACTGCTGTATATGTGTGCTTATGAGAGATACATCAGTGTTTTACACTCAAAGTCCAAAACAAGGGTAAGCTACCAGTTAATTTATCCTGTTATGATGAAAGGTCATCTCTGAGAAGAATCTATATTTTTCAAGGAAATATGTTCACTTCTGCTTATGGGAATTTGTTGGATTCAATTCAGTTGCAGTCAAAAAGGAAAAGTATGCACAGTATTGTTACATTCCCAAAACTAGCTAAGAGTCAGAAAGGAGAGGCATGATAATAAAACATTAGTGAAAGAAAGTATTAAGGTTGCATCAGACATGCAGAGATAATTTCATGTGTCTATTAATTATCCAGAAATGGAATCAGGGAGAAAGATAGTAACATTTGGAGATAGCATGAATTTATTTAGGTTTTTTTCAAATCCAAGGGGGACAGTGAAGAATTTCACAAAGGATAAGCTGCCCTAAAATAATACAGTGGCAGATTAGCACACTTGATTAAATTTGAATGAAGCCAATTGAAAATGTATGAAAGGAAGAAAAACAGACAATATGCAATTAAACTGCATAAATCACTGACAGTAGATACTACTAAGGCCAGGACTTTACCAAAAATTAGTGGGGAACCGGACATTTATATGAATACTGAGAATACAGAGAGTTATAATAGTAAATACTAAAAATAGATGATGGGAAGGAATGTAAAACTCATGTTCAGGAATTTAAACCAACTTTCAACTATTAAGAATGAAGATAAGAGAATTTCATAACTGTATGGGTGCTTTGCTGCCCACTGTGGGACTTGATGTGCTGTCCTCTGGATGTAGGGCCATGGAGGGCAGGGACAGAGTGAACACTACCACAAGTCTGATCTAGCTTGGAAAGCTTTATATTGCTCTACATCACTCTTATCAGTGCTGCATTGTATCCCAAAACAAACCTTCTTCCCTGGGATTTGGAGATATTAAATCTGCACTGTAAGAGTTCTTAGACAAACTCTATTTTCAATAAGTTTGTGGAAAGGTTCTCAAATTACAGCCAGATGATGGTTCATGTCCACACTGTGTATCTTATAGGAGGCCTAGAGTGCTGAGTCCCAGATGAAGCATGTACCTCATTGGATCTCTGTGTCATCGAGACCCAGATCAAACAAACAAATACAGCCCAGAATGAGCTCAGAAAGGTTCTGTGGACTAATCCTCTTCTGCAGCCCAACAGGCCACTTCAGAAGAAACACTGTGCTAATTAAGAGTGTCTTTGGTAACAGGATAGGCATGTGGTCTGAGATCCTGATGAGCCCACCTTCTACAGTTTTATTGCTTAAGTGAGTATTAACAACTATGTTATTCTAGAGGGTCTTATAATTTTATTCCCTTTTGGATTCTTTTTTATTTTCAACACAAAAAGAAAATGCAGATGTAATGTTGACACTAGCAGAAGAGGAGTCTGATATGGGCAAACAACTATTTTCCTGAGAAGAAGCTCATAAAATCCATCTAATCAGTGGGAATTACCAGTATAGGAGAGATCTTACCCCTACCCTTCAGTAAAGCTGGATAATCTCTTTTATCTTTACTCTGTTGCAATATTTTGCACCAAAGCATTCACTGAAACAACAACCATGGAAGACAATGGCTTTAAAATAATACCACAGCTTGCCTTGCTGTAACTTTTGTCATGTACCAGTGCCCTAGGCCTGTTTATAAAAGAGGTAAAAGCATTTTGTAACCATGATCTGCATCATGGAAACAAATTCAATCTCCTATCAGATTTCTGAGGTAGCACAGGATATGAATTTGATATGTTCCTTATCTGACCTGCTTTATTTATCTCTGCTGCATAATTAGTGCCCTTTGTGTGAGGAACACAAGGCTATCATATAAAATATTCCTCTGTTAAAATGATAACCGGCTGCAGAAAGTCTCAGAAGCATCTTTGGTTGGTAAATGCTTAGCCCAAATGCTTCTAACATTTTAAACATTACCTCCTATACATACAGTGCATACAAAGAGATGAAGGTACAGAATCTTTTACCATATTCCTCCCTTGTAGTTTTCTGTTCTCATTTAGAGGAAGGTTGGTTTTTTTCTTCTCAGTGATGTCATTCACTCTTGCAGCCCTGAAAGATTTAATCACAGCCTTTTATCATTAGCTGGTATTTCCAGTGTGTTCAAAATACCACAGGGTGGATGCTAGTATTGTACACCAGCACATCTTTCTTCCATTCCCTGCAAGCATATCAATCTATTGCTCAACAAACAAGGAACTGTGCCAAAAGAAACCCTGTTAAAAGAAGGGTGCACAACAGTGGTAGGTAAAGGACATAAACAAAGCAGTACTGTGCTCAAGAGGATAAATTATTTGTTTCAATAATAATAACTCTAGCACAGATCAGAAACGTAATTTGGCATGAATCAACAATAATGCTAAAACCATTCTCATGATCTCTCATTTACTTTTCCATATGAAGAGTGCCTTGGAAACAGTTAATAATGGCCTGTGTTTTATACTCTGATAAATATTTTAGTAGCACATTTATCCAAACAAGTATAATAGTCAGATCACCTTCCCAAGCTCTTGATAGGTTTTATCAACCTGCTGTTTTCTCCATGTTCCTAAGAGTTATTATAGTTCACAGTGTTTTGCTTAGTTTCTGTGCTGTATGTATTACACAATTAGAGCTATGAGGAACGAGGTCTCACAAGCGAGCTTTCTTGCCTTATGCTTTCCTTGCCTTCCTTGCCCAGTGATAGTTGGGTGATTTGCAAAATCTAAAAATATTGTATGATTTGAGCTCCTCCTTCCTTTCCTTTTCTCTTCAATCACAGTCCTTATGTTTTTTTCAGACAGAGATAGAAAACTTTGTTTTGTGTTCTCTCAACCTTTTCTACTTCAACTCCTCGCATTTACACTCCTGTGCCTCTGCAGGATCATTTTTCAGAATCATAGAATCAGCAAGGTTTTGAACATGGCTATATTTTCCAGCATAGCTATTCTCATCCTTCACTACTTTATGATAGTCTCTTTCTCTCTACCTTCTACTTCTTCCCCTTCACAATAAAAACATTCTTCAGTTTCTCCTTGCTTAGTAAATTTTTAAAAACTGTCAAGTGAACTCTCTTGCTTCTCCAAATGTTATTCTTGCTGCCTCATTTTATTTTTTAATTTGCCGAATATATTCGTTGAATTGATTGTGAAGATTGGTTCTCACTGTATTTTCTTTTACTTCCAGGTTCCTTTCTCCTTTTCGCCTCCCCTCATTTCTTGCATCCTACCACATCTGGTCTAAACAGTTTCTACTTGTGTTGGCTTTGTAGCCAAAACTCCACTGCAGTATTTTGTTCTCAGCCTGCCCTTGACCTGGTGTAAGCCCTTACCTTCCTATTAACTGATGATTCTCTTTCTTTAAATCTTAACATTGCTGGGCTTCCATTACTGCATTTCTTATATTTCTCCTCTTAAACTTTTTATTCTTCCTGTGTTACTTTTTTTCCCTAGAGAGTCTGAGTTCTGCCACCTCCATACTACTGTAGAGTCCAACAAATCTGTATGGATCCCCTTCTTTCTTCCCTCACCTCACCTCACCTCACCTCACCTCACCTCACCTCACCTCACCTCACCTCACCTCACCACCTAATTCAAACACATATTCAACAGCTCTTCCTATGCAAAGACCACCTCTTTGCTTCAAACCCTCTCCTTCTGTTCACACTAAAACCTCATCCTGAGCAGCTCTTCGTGTATCTCTGCTCATCTATTCTGTTCAGCGTGGATGAAACAAAGTTCTTCAAGTTTCTATTTCCAATGCCCACACACTCTCTCCACTTTTATTTTCTTCTCAGTCATGGTCTCCATGATCCCTCAACCAGGACATTAAAATAAAAACTTCAAAGATTTCCTGCCAGAAAGTGTGCTTAATTCAAGCATATTAAATATGAGGAATTCAATAGCAGGCTGGTAGCAGGAAAAACATTTTTTGGTACCAGCACCAGGAATATTTGTGATTATCACCATGGTCATAGGACCTGAAGATACACTTCAATCTGTGACACATTACAGCTATGTTTATCTAAAGAGAGAAGCCATTGCTGCTCTGAATAAAAAATCTTTTTTGCTAATAGCTAGTCACAATAAATTTATTCCAAACTTTTGATTTTGTTAAAAAGCAACTGTTATATAAAGGCTTCAGATGTTCTTTACAGAAGCCTTCAGAAAAGAATAAGCAGAAAAGCCAGCAGCACTCTCTTCCAGAAAATCTGAACTTGAACTTTATTAATATTCTTAATAACCAGAAAGCAATTAGTGGAGTGCCATAGTTACACTGGAATAATTACTGTTAAATGGAAATGATACATTTTTTTCTAGCAGTTATACACACATACATTTTATAGCTAGAAAACACACATAACACTGTTGTGCACAGACCCTTGGTAGAAAACTGGGCAATTGTCTGTGCCTGCATTCATTTGTAGACAGCATAGCCAAGGGTCATTAGTTTAATAGGATATTGGGTTTTGCTGTCTCTCTAAAACGTCTGTTGAAACATCCTCCCAGGAGCCAAATTGAAGAGGTGAGGAAATAAACAGCAACTGACAGCTTTGATCACTGACAGCCAGAGATCCATTCAGCCCAGAAAGTACCGTAGGGTAGGAATCAGAAAAAGCATTCACAGAGCAAGGAAATAACGATCCTGCAAATGAGCATGTCCAGTGCCTGAGGTAAACACACTTTGGACAGAGGCTACACCCAACGAAGACCATATAAAGGACCACAGATAAAAAAGAAATACCAAGAGGCAATTTATGGGTCATGCAATAAGAGTGATGGCACCCACAGGAGTGAATACTGGAGGTGGAAAGAGGTCGGGAAGATTAGGAAGAAGCTGCTGGGTTACATACATGCATGGGTTAAGAGATGAATGAAGGATTTCAGCAAAAGTCAGGGCAGTGGATATCATTTGAGTGATTTCATTTAGTATTTGATTTACCAATTATCTTTTCCAGCCAGCAACACAGTTTGAGCTCCAATATGATGCCTATGTGTCTGTGGAGAGATATAAAAGGGATTGATTGCTGCAGAACTTGTTGCCTTCCCTACAGTGATGTGCTGAAGGGGAGATCCCAGGGACAGCTGGGACTGATTTATGGTTGTTACAGTTTTCACTGCCGAACCAAAGGTAAAATTGGGATGATTCCCCTTCCTCTGATAAAATTCTACCTTTTTCTAGGCAGTAGTAGATAATCTATGCCAGAGATGAGTCACCTCTCAGGGAGATGAAATGATGCTCAAGAACCTTCTCAGGACTTCAGAATGGATTGTTTCACATTTTTGGCAGGTGTTTTCAAAGCATTTTGGAGGGAGTTGTATCTGGAAGCCTTCATCTGGTTTTATTCTCATCCCTGTTCAAGCTTTACAACTGGAGAGATTGAGCTATTCCATAAATAGATATCAAAATACATAAATGGTAGACCTAAGGCAGACTTTTCTTCAAGTAGTGACTTAAAGCCCTAAAGCATCTCCGGCAACTGCTGTTCACTCTTTCCTCCACATTGTCAGGAAAAAGCAGTTTTGTTGAACCAGGAAGAGAAATATAAAATTCAGAGTATTTCCACTTCTTCAACACAGGTGGAAAAATTCCTCCCTCTTAACGTAGTACTAAGATCTGAATAAACCTGAGGTTCTGAGTTGAAAATTCCTATTTTAAGACATCAATAGCATATCACAACTTTGCTGTGTTCTACCTTTTTGGAAGAAAACTCATTTCCTCAAGAAAAGTGATATTTATATTGTTTTGGTTTGCTTTGTTCTGTTTTAAGAGAGCTTCCTCAGTTTTAGTGTAGCTCTCAGCAAAATACACTCAGCTCACAGCCTTCTAATGCAGTATTTTTAGGAAGGACTTCTGGTCTTATTGTCTTGTTTATATGGTGGACCACTGAACAACCCCTTCCAGTGCAGAGTATTTCCCCTGGAAAGGAGGAGAGGTAGCTATTCATGCATCAAAAGCAGTGCAAACAGCTGACAGCCATCTCCTGCTCACAACACACTCAACACATGGAGCAAATCTGCCAATGTCACCTGTGGGAGGGAGCGTGGACACTCTCCCTCACCTCCTCAAAATATCTCCTTTCTCTGGCAGCAGCAGCGCCAGCCAAACGTCTGTGTCAGGCTGCAGCTGTGAGGGGAGGAATGTCACATGCTCAGTTGGAGGGCAAAAAATCTCCATCTGGCCCTCATTGCTGCTAGGATTAGACCACCCCTGACTTACATAATTAAGATATAAGTAAACAAATATAGAAGCATCATAAATATAACAATAAATGAATGTCTAAATAGCATTATATTTCACTTCTAAATGCATTATTTTTATAATATACAGCTATATTTACTTAAGGGTCCTCACAAGTAGAAGATTGGATATGAGCCATTGGAAAGGATGAAATTTCATTTTCTCAGGATTAAAGAAAGGAGTAGACCCCAAACACTAGTATCAAGATTAGAAGAAATTACATACAACCACATAAATATTATATGGTACAATCCTTACTTCTGTTTTATTGTATTTTATAATTACTAATTGCATATGACTTTAAATGTGCTTAACTTCTCTGCCTCATATTTTTCACTGTTTCACTTCCCTCTATTTATTTGAGTATTAACCTGATCTTACCTCTCTCTGCAACTAACTTCATTTTGTTCATGGAGGGAAGTCCACAATTATTCTATGAAATACCAAAATAAGCAATGACCTGGAAAATTGTGAGCCATTAACTGCTGCCTTTTTTCTCATTATTTGGGTCATGTTCCTATGAATTAAATAAAAATAACTTCTTCCTCAGCCACGTTTAAATGTAATACACAATTTTCTCACCTAATCCTCCTTTCTTTGGAGGAGACTTTGTGGATGTGGTTTGGAAAATGCAGTAAGAACACAAATAATCCCTGTCTTGAAAGATCTGTAAAATAACTGTCCCCCAGAGCTGTCCACATACTTCTGTATTTCCCCATCTCCGTCTGAAACTGAGAAAACAGTTTCAGAATGCTGACATCCAGCAAAACAGTACTGTGTATGCATTATGAAATGATCCTGAAAAAGTAGAGCTGATGCTTGACATTGTGCACACCTGCATATTAGGGGAACAGAAAGCCTTCCTGTCCTTGAGTGTGCCCACATCCTGTGCAGGTGCTTGGAGAGGGATGCATATACAACCCATCTTCTCCAGGAAGACTGGAAAATTAGCTCTAACAGAGAAGTTTGCAGTTAATAATACCACTCATCTTCAGCTGTTAGAGATGTCTCCTTTGCACTGAGACTGATTTGGGGATCTAGTAAAAATACCATTACCTTCTTACACTCTTCATTTAACACAGAAATGGTTTCTAGAACTACTCAGTGCTCAGGTCAGTGTCAGAATGCAAATTTAAAAGGCCAAAAGTCAATTACCTGAAATCTCTAAAAATAATGCCATTTCAGTCCTTGAGTTTGTGAAGGAGGTCTGACTGTCAGCTATGGGACATTGTTGTACTTAGGCTGGTGAGAGCTTTTGGTCACTGAAGGCTGACAAAGAGCCACCTTTGCCTGAAGAAGGGGACAACCTTGTGAAAGTTGCATCAAGAAGGCTTCGTGTAATCTTATTTCTTGAAAAGCTATCACCCATAATGTTCACTAATATATGAAAACACAAAGTGGGAATAACTCAGTTAAACCATTAAGTGTATTACACTGCTGTCATTAGACTGATTCATTATCTCCTGGGGTGGGCTGGGGTGTTTAGAGGACATGGTTTTCCTGTGTCCAGCCCTTGTGTTGCAGTATTCAAAAATGGAGGAGGGTGTTTTCCACCACTGAGGATGGTTTCTTTTAAACAGAACAGTGCCTTACTGTCTGTGTTTCTGTAGCAATGATCAAGGAGCTACTCAGTTCCTTGCCAGTTTACCTGTGTCCTTAAGATAATGCCACCAGCTGGTTATCTTCATTCTGCTGTAGATTTTGGCAGGCATATCACTAGCTCATCCAGTTCTGTTTCCTGCAAAAAGACTGGAGATGCAACAAGCCACAGAAAGGAGGAAGACCATATAGATTTTTTTTCCCCAGAGCGGTGAGGGTGCATTTCTCACCTACCCACTCCCTAACAAATACTGATTGTGTGCTCTGCTCATCAGGAGACCTCTCTGGAGTGTGCAGTAATGTCACCTGCTTCAGTAAAGGCTTCTGGATCATTAGGGTCTTTAAGAAAGGTGAGGACAAAATAATCCTTGGCACTGTGAGATGTCACTGCCTCTGTATGGCCTCTGTGCAGACCTAAAGCTCCCAGTAAACCCCACGAAGGAGCTTGTTAAACTGGTAATTGTTATTTCCAATTCCAGCAGGCCTTATATATTTCTACAACTCAGCCACTGAAACAGTAGCATTTGCAGTATTTCTGTAAGTGTTCAGAGATAATCTCATTGTGAAAGGTACCTCATAAAAACAAATTTGACTCTGCTTTACCCAGAATCCACCTATTTCTGCCTTTTAACTGTAGATTATATGACTTCTGCCTGACTCATTGTGGGGGTCATAACGAGAAGGAAACACTCTCTGACATATTTCTTAATATGCTCTTCACTTAATGTAAAATTTAGATCAATACACCATGGCACAATACCCACTGTATAGTTTTTGTCTTTTTTTTTATAAAGTGTTGAGAGGATGACATAGGGAATGGAGTGAAGCTTATCTTTAACAGAGCTAGAATATGTCCCATCTGAAACCCAGGTGGGTTTGGCAGATGGATATAAAGTAGTAAACGAAATATATCAGTAGAGTGTGCAAGCTGGTGAGAGCTAACTGCCTGAGTTATTTTTGTTCAGTTGAGCTGATTGCGATTTTCTATAATGATAAAAAAATTTCATCTTCCAGATTTTATTGGTATTGGTATATTGGTATATTCTTCTGATTTTTTATTATTTAAAATAAAATTTAAAACCATTTAGAAATTAATGTAATCAAGTCAAGAAAAAGAAGTGGAAAACGAAAAATACTATTTTTATTGTATATACAAAAATATCTCTTTATATATATATACATATAAAGTTGCAACACATATATATTTCTCAATACACAATTTAAATGACAATTTATTATCAGAGTTACAGTTCTGTTAAAAACTTGCAGAAGGGTGCAGAAGAGTACTATAAAAAGCACAATTAACCTATATTGCCATAAAAGAAACAAACCATCTTTGAGATGGCAAAGCCTCACTTTTTTGGTTTTGGGGCCTTTTTATTTTTTCACTGGGGTAACAATCAGTTTAAGATCGTCAATTTCCTTATCTATTCATAGCAAGAAAACCTACTTGAAGTAAGTATCATATAAAATGGGTAAAAAATGTAAAGAAATTGCCATGCTCTATCTTTCTCTCCTGTGCCCAGCTCTGAGTTCTCCCTTGCTCAGGTACTTGTTATATTAATTTGCACAAGTTTGGTTTTGGCATTTCCTGATGCAAAGTGTTACAGCTCCAAACACTGGGCAGCTGTTAGCTGTTTTGTGAAAATGGGAGAGCCATTCTGGTAGTTTAGAAGTAAAGATTTCACATAGAGGGTACATATGCATGTACCTGCATATTATTCTCAGGCTAAGGGTTGGGACAACTCATAACCACATCCCGGTCTCAGCTGCATCCTAGAATAATTCAGTTTCTGCTTAAAGTTAGTTTTCTTTTCAGCTCGTTCCTGCCTCTGCTGTGTCCTGAAAGGTACTAGCAGGCAGGCAGCAAAGCTTACATTTCGGGGAATGCTGTGTCATTTCATCAGGGTCAGCGGAATGCAGACTGGGTTTTGGCGTGATCTGTCTGCTTATTTGTTTAATAAAATACTGCACTTCAAATCATTTTTTTGAATGTTTGTTTGACCATCAAATGCCTAGTATGAGCTCTTCTTTGGTGACAAACCCCATGAAAACAGTCTGGCAGTGTCCCAAGGCTGTGCACAGTGATTTGGCTGTTTGTACTGATATATATTTCATTGTTTCAGAGCTCTGCAGTCATCCAAGAAGCATACAGGGATTGCTGGTCCTCCACCACCTGAGTTCTGCTCTTCTTCCTATACCCTGAGACAGTAGCTGGGTTTTAAAGTAGTTAACATAGATTCCAAGAGTTCCTTTTGATCAGTGGAAAGAGAACAATCCTCTATTAAATTCCAGTCTGTTTCTGCTGGCAAGTGTCTTTTTGTGCTCTCCTCCTCTCCCTTTTGCCTGCTTTGTACTCCCCTCTGAATTTCCACACAGCTTTTGTCTCTTCCAGGAGTCACTGAAGCAGAGACTTTGCAGAGCTCCAATCAGCTCATATTGTGGCAAGTTATCTCCCACTGCAGCCTGAAACAGGAGATTTCTAGCCCCGCCTGAGTGGCTAAATTGGCCGTAGATTATTTTTTATTCCATACCTAACTCCATTTAAAATCTCCATTATAAAGTAGGCACTCACTGAGCAGGAAATTTCAGCAGTGTACACACCATGGCAACTACAATAATGTCTATAGTAACTTGGACTTTACAGTAACTACAGTAACTAGCATGCTGTTTTGGGTTTTTTCCATAGTGGCATAATAATTAAAGAGGAAGATAGTTGAATTATGCACTGTCATAATATTTTCATTCATCCTGAAACAGTGTCTCTACTGTGGTTTCTGTCACAATTTTCCTAACACTGAATTCTGCTTGTTATTTGACATTGTATCTCATGGGGACACGCAGGACCTTCAATACATGGGCATGAGGTAGCAATAACACCAGTGTTGTGCGAGGTGTGGATTTAGGGCAAATGATTGCTTTAGCAAAACAGAAATGCAGCGGTGTTTTTACAATTGCTTCATCACACAAAAGGCACAAGAGATTCTTGAAAGTTCCTAGAGGTGGTGCTTCCAAAATTTGTGACGGGAAACAATGGAGCCCTTGTTGATACTAAGGTATTCAGGATGACTGAAATGACGTGTTTATTTGAAACCTGAGCTGATAAATCTTACATTCTCCTCCCCTGCTAGGTTCTTTTTTATTTCCAAAACATGTGAGATAGTTAAAAAAATCCAGGCTTATAAACAGAAGTCATACCTCAATTATTTCTACATCTATGGCTCCTACTACCTCTGTTCATAGTGGGATACTATGGGATCCTGCAGGATAGCTGCTTTTATGCCAGTGTACAGTAGGATATACCTCCTATTCTCTGCTCAGCAATGTTTCTGTGCCAAAATGAAACATATTAATCTTTCTTATCAAACTTTCGGATCATGCGAGAGTTCTACAAATCAGATATATGTTCCCTGAGGATGTCTATTTCCAGGTGAAGCATTCTTCTTTCCTGGCATTGCTTGCACATGATACGCCAGCATTCAGGGTATGAATACAATTAGAAATACTTTCAAAGTTTGTGGATTTTCTCCAGAAATAAATAAAACATTGACTAGAAATATTACCCTGACTATTGGAATCTACCACCCATGTGATCTGCAACTGTTACACTGAAAATCTGGTGGTTTAAGTTTGTATCTGCATTCCGCTGTCTAACACCCTCACTACTATAGGGAACAAACTAGCTCATGCTGTAGACTTTAAATGTCAACCAGGCCTCCTCTCAGGGTGGCAGTGGAGGGCTCTCACTAGGGTGCAATCAGACCTCATGGTTCAGTACCTCTTCACTTGCATGTTCATCCTTTAAGACAGCTAAATCTGATGCAAATATTTATTTTCTTTCCTTCAAGAGTTGCTATTGCTTCGATTCCATAGAATGAAATATGAAGAAAAATGGTCTAGAAGACTAGAAGACCTTTGAGCACTGATCTCCTGTTCAGTATAGTCTGAGAGTATCAGTAATGTGTTAGTCCATTTCTTACCCTGCATCCAGCCATCCTTTTCTTTTCCTACAAATATCAGTCAATGTTTTGATGGTGTTTTTTGCATCAAGAACTTGGCTCACAGGACAAAGATTTGCCCCTGTACACAGCACACCTGTTCTTCATTTGTAGCCCATGACTCAAATAATGGACGAGTTCTGCCTTAAAAAACCCCAGACAAACCAGTGCCATAACACAGATTCAGTTCAGGGCTGTATCTCCTATATATATCTTAATTATTATGCTAGAATGGGGACAGCACAACTTACTGAAGGCAATACACTTGTGAAGCAGCACCCAGCATTGAAATTAAAATGCAAGTAATGACTTGAAATTGGATATTCATTTTCACAAGCAGAACAATTCTTAAACTCATTCTTTAAAAATAGGCAGCATGTTATCTGTGCATAAGAAGTAAATGCCTGCATTTCTTCTTTTTTGCTCAGGGTGTCTTAGGATCAGTGTAAGGATGCTCAGATACTTTGACTCTGAGTGGAGCACAGATGTCTAAGACAGGCTATATTTGCAGAGCTTCCTTTCCATGCTGTATTTAAGACCAAATATGCAGAAAACAGTATATAACAACTTGGATACATATGAAGAACAGTTACCATCAGAATAGGTGCTTCCCTATTTAGTCTCTGTTTCCTGGAGAAAGATATTTTAATCTTGGGTGTTTGACTTGCCTTTTGAACAAGTCTGATACATTACTGAAGCATCACAGAGTCCAATTAATGCTTCAACTGACCTCATTTGAATTAATGCAATTACTTTAGCGATTACTTTAGTCTGTGTAGTTATTTGTAGTTTTCAGGTTTTACGTAGAAAACCTCTGCACTCTACGAAACAGGCCACCAAAAAAAAAAAAAAATTTGCTAAGTATATTAAAAAGTTGGTTTCCCTTCCCAAGGGATAAACAGAGAATTGCAGCCAAGGATAAGTCATTGAATAACCAGACACTTACCAGCCTTCACACAATGATAATGAGTCTGTAATACTTCTCATGCAAAATACAGGGGAAAGGTACCATATTCGCAGAGGTGTGGGAACTGCTGGCAAATGCTACATTTTTAAGTGGTATTTGCACATTTCTGATTGTAAATATTGCATCCAAATGTGGAAGAGCATAGAGAGCTGTTTGAACACATGGATTATATTTTAACATTTTCAGCCTTCCAGAGTTAGATGACTTACCAGGTACATCTTTTTCACATGAAAAAAAAATAAACAGAACAGAAGAGATCTTTATACCAGCAGTTACAGCACTGAATTGGTATGTGGAAGGGTTCAGGTGTCAACTTCAGAGTATCCTATAATTTTAAAAAGCAAAAAAATTCCTGCAGGATACAGAAGTAGAGATCCATGTGAAGAATAGGCCAGTCTGGTTCATAAACATGTAGCTCAGATGCTGATGACTGACACTTGAATCTGTGTTTCATATCATGTTCAGATGAAATGTGAAAAGAAATTGACTTTTTAGGGGAATTCGTTAACTTATTTGTCAGATGGGAGGTGGATGAACACATCTTTCTTACATCTTTTTCTATCATACCAGCCCATAAAGATGCTGTGAGGAAATCTTAGTGTTCAGAGCACCTGTTCTGTGGGACATATCTGGCAGATTTTTTGCCAGCATTAAAGTAGCAATAACTTAATCTCATTGAGATTTTAGTGATTATATTTAGACACATTTGCAGAAACTTAGGCAACCAGGCTGCATTATGCAGCAGAACCAGTGTGCTCCACAGCATGGACTTGAGTCTCATCCCATGAATTTCTCAGCTGGGGGATCTGCTGGAATATCTAAAGCTTCCCTACTGATCTGAGACATGTATTTTCTCCGCAGGAGCCAGACGTTGGAGAGATGTATGCAAGAAGCAGACCCAGATGCCCTTCTGATGCTTCCAGGATGCCAAGTCAGACTTAAGAAGCATTCACAGATTTCACGATTTAGACCTAGTCCCTGCCCTCAGGAAGAAAAAAAAGACTCAGGAACTTGCTGCTGATGGTTAAGTTCCTTTGCCATGTAGGGAGCTCTCAGCAGTGACCCAATACCAGTTTGTCCAGTCACATCAGAGAAGTCTGAGGAGCAAATGAAATAGATGGCATGATGGAAATACCTTACTTGCACCAGAATTTCTGTGGGTAGCACCTTTCTGTTAGACCTTCCTAGTTCATTCCAGGTATTTTAGCTCAGCTCAAATCATTTTATCTAATAGATAGTTAAAAATCAACTCTAAATATAGTGTAGTGTAACTGTGTAATGATATGTTTATGTTCAGCTAGGGGAAAAAAAGTAAGTGAAAAGAGTAACAGTTAACAGTGTCACCTCCTGTTGTGCCCAAACTGTGAGATGCAGAAACTGGAGACAGCCTGCATAAAATTAACAAATAGCTGATCTGTGGAACCATGTATTCAAACCTGTCTACAAAAGATTCTTCTCTCCTACTACATCAAGCTGTATTACAATGGAATATGACAAAAATACTTTAACAATGAAAAGCAAATAGCTGAAATTATCTAATACAGGTAATTTAAAGAAATTTTTACCATTAAAAATCCCTTCATTTTAATTATAATAAAGCTGTTAAAGAATAGAAGCAAGAGGATGGATAAAGCTGCTTTGTTGCAGATGCATTGAAAAAATGAGTGATTCCCCAGGGGTTAACAATTGATTTGCTCTAATCAAACTGAAGGATTGCATAGTTATAGTTTCTCCTTCCTTTTTAAAAATTTTAATTACTTTATCATTACACAAGGTATCTCTGAGTTTATTTTTTCACAATGTCTCCTGGATACTGAAGCAACAGAAAACCAGAAATAGGTTCAAACCACAGACTTTGGATCTGGATTTCTGACACATGAAATCTCAATCTGGAGTTTTGATATAGACTGAAAAAAAAAAAAAAAAAGGCATCTCCAAAACTGATCTTCAGAGCAGTGAGTTTCGTAACACTGACAGCCCCATAATCCACGAGCATCTCAATCCGGGGATTTTGTTTAGTGTCTGTTCTTGCCTATCTTTGCCTTTTCTTTCAAAACACTTTGTAAAGACCAGAATCTAGTGACTAGCAGCCCAGAACCTGCTAATACTTACTAATGCCCTCTGCACTAGCAAGGAGTTACAGCTCATGGTCAAAGGGTGCTCTCCACAAAATATATTGTGAAAATTTTAGGGGGAAATATGCTTGAAATTTTTAATATTTTTCTCATTTATGTATGAGCATTCTTAAGTGCTACTCAGGCCTTGTTCTGGAATAGGCATTCCTATGCATAGCACTATTGTCTTTTAAAAGTGTTATTTGCCATAAAATGAGATAGTGGTGTCTTCTTCTCAGAGTATTTGAACAGTTGAATCTAAGGATCCCTTTTTCTGGAACTAACTGCCTGAAAAAAAACCAGCTGGGTGGGGACATAGTTGAACTGCTCTGACATAAAGCCTCATGCACTCTTTGTATCTCTGATCCCACCGTTAAGGAAAATTTCCTCCCAAACTGAGCAGGCGTCTGAGAATAAGGCTTGTCATCTACCTCAGTGGCCAAATGATCTCTTTGTAAATCTGAAGGTCTTGAAGCTAGTCTGGGTCTAAATCTTTTGTTGAATTAAAAAAGTCATAATTTTATAGCTTTTATATCAGGAATTCAGACATCTGTACCCATAACTCACTGCTTCTTACTTAGGAGAAATACCTTGTCTGTCCTTCAGTCTGAAGACCTCCTTGTAGTTTTTTGTTCATGACAATAGATCCTTTGAAATCTTTGAGGAGATAGGTGATGTGAAAGTTTTTGACAACTACTGGATTTGACACCATAAAACTGGTGGGGTCAGGAAAAAGACAGCGTTCGCCTTTCTCAACAATGCAAGCGCGACTTCTAATACAGATGTTTCAAAACTTCTCCTCTTTTCAAAATGCAGACAGAAAGTAACTAAATGTACTTCATTTAGGCTTATTACAAGAATCCTAAAATTGTTTATCTGAGTTGGAGTTTTATAGACAATTCTGTGACATGCTGTGAAGTTACCGTAATCAACATAGCAAAGTTCCTAACAAACCAAGAATTTTCACCACAGGTAATAAATACAGCATTTTGTGAAGAAAACATCCTCATCATTCATTTCAAAGATCTGGTGACCCTGCTCCGAAGCTTTCATTTACACTCAGTAATTTAATTTTTCCTTCACATTCCTGCACATCGTTTTGACTATGCTTTACCTAAGAATGACAATGAACTGGAAGTCAAAATCCTGCTCATGAAAAGTCTCTAATCCAGCTTGACAATGCAGGAGCTTTGAGAATGGCAGATGAGCTTCTAATAGAATCCAGCAATTGGATGTGTTTAATGTACAACTGCATTTTTGGAAGGATTAATCTGCAACAAAAACATCCCCATCCTGGAAAACTTGGGATAGAGCTATTTGATTTTTTAATTCTTTGCTACTAAAACTGAGCTGATGTCATGTCATTACAGAACGGAGAATACAGCCTCTGAATGGTTTGATTTGTGCTGGAGTTTTACATTTCAGAGGCTGAATTTGACACATCTCGTGTATTGTGGACTGGATCGTTTGGTGCATTGCCAGTGTGAATAAGTCTTTGTGCTGGTTCAGAGGAGAAATTTGGCCAATGCACAAAAAGAAGGACAATGGGGGAAGCAGTTGACAATCCCTGCAAATACTCCAGAATCTTCAGCGGCTGCTGCAGCACAGTGACATGT
This sequence comes from Platysteira castanea, assembly GCA_013397175.1. Classification (NCBI taxonomy): domain Eukaryota; kingdom Metazoa; phylum Chordata; class Aves; order Passeriformes; genus Platysteira; species Platysteira castanea. The sequence goes on from VYXC01000684.1 coordinate 70,787, forward strand.
GAAATGAGGGTATCAGAGAGAAGGACTCTGGCTTTTGGTGTCAGTGTTTTGTGTGCACTTTCCTGACAGAACATCCCTCTTGCTGGGGCTGATTTTCTAGGGCTAAGCTATCTCTTCATTTAAGACAGTAATCATATTTAAACAGTGCACTTTAAAATGTTTCAACCAATCTTCTTGAATTATTGTAGAGTCAGATAAAAAGCCTGGAGTAGCTGCAACAAAAGCATTGTTTTCTATAGTGCACCTCGGTCGCCTCCTAAGCCTGTATTCTATAAAATAAAATTTAGCTAATAGAGTTCTTGACCTTGCAGCCACAATTTCTAATTGAGTAAAGTTAGTCAGTGAGCTCTTATTTTTCTAACACAGCATTCTCTGTGTGGTGACTGCTCATCTCACTATCCAGCTATGTTGGTTATTTTACTCAAAACTTGTTTTAATATACTCTACAGCACCTAGAACAAGAAACACACACACTGTATATCCGTCATTTCCGTCTTGATGAGGAGAAAACAAAGGGATAATTATAAACTGCATCTCATATTGTTACTCTTACACTCGACATGTGCATCTTTTTTTTTTTTTTCCCCCACAATAAAATGATTTTGCTGTCGAGATAGCACCAGGTGCATGGGGGTGACCTCACACACAGACCAAATCGGGAGCTGACATCCATCACACTTTGAAATTTTGGATTTCATCATTTCCTGATCTTTCTAAAGGGATCACAGCACCTGGCCCTCACAGCTGTAGTTCATTTAGAAAGCAATTTAAAAACCGAGAAAAAAGCAAATGACATCTTGCTGCCTCAGCCTTGTCATTAAGTATAGCAGAATGGCCTTCATTTATGAGACACATGGCTAAGAATTAATATCTTTCAGTGCTTTCTCAAGTTGAGATTACAAAAGGTTTGAAAGACCACTAAATAATTAGTACTATGACTGAGGCAAGAAAAAAAAGAAAAAACAACCAACAAACAAAAACAAACCAAAAACTCCCTCTCTTCTTCATTATGAATATTGAGAATCACACTGACTTCAACATGTTCCAAATGCAGTGTCCTTTGAGCATTTTGTCCTCACTATACAGTAAACCTTCAGCTTCTATTTCCTCTCCTTTTCATCCTCTTTAGTACTGGAAGCTTTGTACATATATGGATACCTTCTCTGTACAGTTAAATGCCTTTATGCACACAGACTGTTTCTCTGCATCTGCAGGGGCTGGACTTCAGTACTGAAGTTAAAGTGTTTTAAAGTTTTGCACAATACGATCCCTGTCCCTTCACTGTTCTGTTACATTGTGGTTTGCTTCTTGCTTTTCTTTTTTTTTTTTTTTTTTTTTAATTTATAATTTTATGGCTGACTTTAATGCTTGCGGAATGAATGGCTAATGACACTGGCTAGAGCCAGCCAGCGTGTGGGCAGGTGCTGTGCAAACTCTCCCCACGCAGCCCTGCCAAAGCATCGCAGACCCACAGCATCCTGCCATGCCGCCTGCTCCCTCCTCCCCGTGCCCCCGCGGCTCTCCTCCGGCACAGCCCTGCCCACGCCGCCCTGACAAACTGCAGGCAGGCTTTTAGAAGAACAGTTCAGAAGATTTTATTCTTCTTAAGAAGAATTCAATCTTCAGAGTTTTAAGACAAGCCCCTGGTCTTGGATGTGTGCCCATCCTGTCTGTGCAGCGTGAACCTGGGGAAATCATACCTGTCTGTCATTCTGCCATGAATCTTTGTGTGGAGCTCAAATCTGTACTGCCCAAAGTTTCCTCGCATCCCTTCCTTTGGGTTAAAATCACCGTTTTCTGAAAGTTTTTAGGAAAGCCGAGCTTGTGTACTAGGTAATCAGAGGTGTTTAACCCTTTCAGGCAGTGTAGCTGGAATTACAAGTGTTATCTGATAACAGACACAGTTCTTAATATTTATAACATAGAATTAATGAGGTAGCAAAATTCTCATTTGTCCTCTTGATTCAGCATCTTTGGATAAGTTTGAAAGGATTTCACATGCAAATTGAATTTAAATAATGAATAATAACTTTTTTTTCCTATTGCGTTAACTCAGTGCACTACTAGCTGCTGTATTTAGAAGGCTCCTCTTTCAGTTCAGAGAGTGCAAATTGACATTCTGGCCTTCTAAAGTTACCTCTGAATCTTTCCCTTGAGGAATGCTTTCAAGCTTTGCACTAAAGAGGATGTCAGGACCCAAAAGTTTTGGGTCCATCTCACTGGGCAGAGTCAGACACCACGTTTGCTGATAGGAGCTGGATGCTGGGACTGTGTGTGAACCTGTGTGTGGGCTTAATACCTCAGTGCTGAATCTCAGCCTTGTAGCAATGATACCTAAATGAATTCTTAGTTCATTGCTGAAATCTTCTGGGATTGGATACACTTACTCTCAATTAATATCAAATGAAACAATTATAGCTGTATATTTAAAATCATCTTCACTGCAAGGTAAACATTTCAGACCTAGGAGAAAGCCCAGTGAAATCAATTAACCGTTCTGTGAATTTAAAAAGGATTTGCACCATTCCCTTTCCACTACCACTGCTTTCTCTATTCCCCCACCTTCAAGAAAATCCTCTTCCTGAAAGGCTATGCTGTGTTTTACTTACACTACTCATTGTCTTAAGATGCTGATAAGAAATTCATGTTCCTCTGGGTCTTCCTGGGCTACCCTGCCTTCGCATGTGGCTTCAGACAACAGCAGGACACATCTTCTCACTTGCCAAACAGTATTTCTGTCTCCTCTACTAGCTAATTTCCCAAAATGCCACACCCAGCTCTTCCCTATGAGAGTCATATCCGACTGACTCTGTGCATGCAGAGTTTTCACTAGTAAATAATCTCAGGGAGCCAAATTATGTGTTCTGGAGGGGGTAGTGCTCTCAGAGGCTATTGGCAGTCGTTCAGATGACAACCAGCTGCAAAGGGCTTTAAAAGCAGTGTTATATACTTACATACACACAAAGAAAAGAAAAAACAAAAAAATTGTTGACTGAAGACATATTGCCCTTGGTTGAATAGTGAAATAGTTAGGAACCTGCTGTCAAGAAAATAGATATGTGGGAAACAAAAAAAAAAAAAAGCTTTGTCCATTTTACTGGCTGTAGATCAGCCGTCAATTGTCAGCCCTCAATTGCTGAGGACAGACAATGGTGATTTCTGCTTGATTAGCCCCTGAGTTCACTTTCTTTTCCTGTTGCCTGTTGATTTTACTACAAGGGCATTGTTGCCTGTAGTTTTGTGAGTAGGAAGCTCTGTAGGAGCAAAGTTACTCATGAGCACTCTAACTGGCTCAGGGATTCAATCCCTGCAAAAGGTATTGACAGAAATAGTAGCAGAAAGCCTGCATGTTCTGACTGTATCCACTACCTAGACTCTGGCCTTCCAGTCCTTCACAGAACACACTTTGGCAAAGGTATATGGGGTGCTGGTAATTCTTGTTAAACTTGCATTACACATAATTGATTCCTGAGTCCCTAGGAGAGTAGACCCTAAAGGGTTTCTGTTTCCCTTTGAAAGGGATGGAGTCAAAATATAAATACAGCTGTATTATCTCTGTGGGGGAAGGTTGGTTCCTATTATGGGTAAAAGCCAAATATTCATCAGTGTTTCCAGAAAACAATACACAATTATTTTTGCAAAGAGAAGAGTTTTAATTTATGTAGAGAAACAGAAAAAAAAAAAAAAGGAAAAACCCGCAACAACTAAATACTAAATGCGTGGAAGTAAAACTTTGTTCTTTTTTGTCCAGATACATCTCTAAAACTATGAAAACACTTCTGTCACTTTCTGAGGCATACCATCTTTCTTTTCCATGTTATAATCTCCCATGATAAGAAATTGTTTGTATCTACTGGATACTCAGTTTATTTGCCTGGGTTCTTGATGCAAACTCATTTTCTCAGCAATTATTTGTGCGTCCTATGAATTCTATAGGGGAATGGCACTTAGTATGGGAATTTAAAAGGTAGACAACAGGCAAAAATTCAACATGAAGCCACATCAGACCCGTGAAAGAATTGTCTATTGGAATGCTACCTCTGTGCCCTGAGTGTAGACAAAGACTGGAAAACTCACGCAGATGACTACAGTCACCCTCCTGACTCTGACATACAACCAAGATACCCCAGTCCAAGCAAACAAAAGCCAAGCTGCAGCACCCATACAGGCTTTCAGAGTCTGCAAGTGCAGTGGAATGGTAGTTTCTTTATCCTGCAGTCAGTGAGAGTTGCTTTAAAACATTGTGTTGCACTTGCCACGAACAGCAAATAAAGCACACAGTGACGCCTGTGGATGTTCAGCGTGCTAAGTTACAGCAACTCAGTAGGTGTCTGAGCACTGCATGGGTGCAAAAACACAGCCCCAAACTGATTTGTGGCACTGATGTAACATAGCCAGTGATGATGTCAACAGAGCATGTTGCTGCACCTACATGGGCACACTTGCTCTCATACTGTGGGCAAAACAGGAAAAGGGTGGAAAGATCATTCCTCATCAAAAGAATTTTGAGAATGTCAGCAGGTGAAAACAGAGACACCCAAATTTTGATGAATATGTACATTATCAGAGGTCTGGGGAATATCAAACTGTCATTTCCACAAACACTATAGTTCATTATGCTTTAGAGGCCTTTAATAATATGTACACTCAGAATATTCTAAATTCATAACTGGGTACATAGATCAGTCTCCCAGCACAAAGAACTAACCTATTTCAGTGCCCTGAAGTAAAATCTCAATACTGGAAGTCTTTTTCTGCAAAACAGAAGCTGCTGAAATTCCTACCAGAGCAAAGAGTTTATGGAATTCATATACATATATATATGTTTCTACATGTGTATATACACACTGAGAACATACATTAATGTTCTTTCTGACTGTTGTGTTTTGTGCAATTCTGCTTTTAAAACATGGCAAGGATTTATGCTTTCATCTCTGTACGTTTTCCATTTGAGTATCCCAGATTTACTGTGTTCCGAGAGGTAAACTATACAATAGTTAGAAGTTAATTTTCTTTCCTGCCCCCAAAAAACAAACAACAGAAGAAGGAATTTAACCTCATATCCTCGTTCTGAAATTAGCTCTATTGTCAAAAGATGACAGCTGTATCCTGATTTCAAGAATTTCATGTTGGAATTAAGCAGCATTTTTGAAACCATTGTGTTACTTCAAACAGATCCATAATGGTCCCTCAGCAAACCATTTTCAGAAGACTTGTGTAAGTAAGATAAAAAGACACCATTTCTGAAGAGATGCTTTTATGGGCTAGGTCAGAGTGCTCTTTCCATGTTGTTCATTCCCAGTCGAATTTCCTAATAGCCTATCTCCTCAGCTAACAGATGCCCAGCCTCATGTCGGAACCAGATCGAGCCACCACTGAGATGATATCCAGCTCCTTTCTTATTGAGCCGTTTCCCTAGCAGATGGTGCAATGCTGCAGGCACACTCCTTCCTGTTAATTACCAGCCTTCGCTACAGATGGAAATGTCAGTCAGCCTCACAGGTCCTGGTTCCTGCCATTGCCTCAGTCCATAGCCCTCTACCTAGGCAAGATGCTGCCAACACACACCATGTGTTTTGTGACTGCTGACTAGGCAGGCAACAAAAAACAACTTAGTTCATGAATATTCATGGAGGAATGTTTAGAGTTCTGTTCATCTGCAATGCTTATAGATCTGCTTAAAGGAGATTGCACTTTCCGAGGAGCCCTGTGCCCCTTGTTTTACTATGGTGTGGGCAGATGAGTTATCAAAGTGTGTTGCTATAGTAACATATAAAGGGCTATTAAATGCCTGTCGTTTGGAGACTCCTATAGGCACATCAGTTTCTGGCTGCCATTTTTTTCCATACCTTAAGTGCCCTTTAATTATTCTTGTCCTGCAATAACAGACCAATAGTCACCAGGCTGAACTGATTATCTAATAACTGTTGCTTTTCATTAAAGCCTGATTACCTCATTATACATAACCAATATGAATTCCTTGATCTTTCCTGGTATCCAAGCACTGTAAATTCAGATAAATGAAATTCTGTGTAACCTTTATAAATTCATTAGACACATTTATTTTAATGGCCATGGAAAGATTCGTAGTAATCAGAAATACATTTTCAGAAAGATTTCTTATAAAGTTTGAGTTAGAAGATTAAGAAAACATCTACCATGGGTTTTTTTCCTCTTTCTTTCTGTCCTCTTTTTCTTTTTTATTTTTTCCTTTGTCTTTTTTTTCTGAAGGTAATTCATTCTCTTGTGAGAATCTGTGCAAGTGTAATGTGTAGCTATTAAAATAGCAATATGACTCAGAGCGTGCCAATAATATTCTTCAGTTTTTGACTCATGACTGTTCATGAAGTGAGAGTTTAGATGTTCCAAATCAGAAAAGCAGGCATCTAGTTTATGTTAAGAACACACTTTTCAAGAGGAGAATTGTATTCCATTTCCAGCATGCAGAAAGAGCAATATGTACAGGAGTAGAAGATGTTTAAACAACAGCATTTTGAATCCACTCTGGGCTTATTGTTGTCAGTCCGCTAATGCTTCAGCAACAGCGCAGAGCACCCAGAAATACCTGAGAAAGACACATGCTGTTTCTTTGAAAGAACTGCAAAAAAATGTTCTTACAAATCAATCAAGTATACTTTTCAGGAATTGCTTCTTCCCTGCACTTTTATATCCGTGCAGGGGTTGACAGTAACTGCTGAATTCTCTCTTGCTTTGTTTATATTGTTCTAATGGCTTGCGCTGCATGCGCGTAATTGTTAACTGCTAAGGTATCATGGTTTTCAAGAATCTGAAGTCCTTCTACAACACCAGAGAGCATAAAAGCTGTCATATTTCTTGATCTGTTATATTTGGGGGTTTTTTGTCACAGAAGTATATTCTGGTTTTATTTTTATCTTCATTACAGTGAATCTGAAAAAGCAATGTAAGGTATTTCCAAGGTTTATTTCAATTTCTAGGTCCTACAACATTGTATTATTTCAAAAGCAAATAATTAAATACAATGTTATAGCCTATTAATTTTTCAAATATATTTAAGTTTATCCTTCCAAGATGAAACTACAAAAGATATATTATTGCCTAATTTCTGTTAGGTGCACAGAGAAGCTGAAATTGTAAAACAACAAACATTCAAAAAGGATACCAAAAGGCTGCAAAAGCTTGGTGATTTTCTTATGTGTTTGTAAACCTGAATCTTGAGCTTGTAAAACACTATTTGAATCGATATGTAAGCTACACACACATTTGACTCTCTATATTGTAAAGCAATTATTGTTCTTCAAAAACAACCACGATGTGAGAGGACACAGTGTTCCAGCAGCCAAAGCTCAGGTCTTATGAGAGGCAACTCTATGTCTATTAAAGCTTATGCACTCATTCATAATATATAATCATAACAGATAGCCTTATATTCTAAACAAATATAATATTTTATTATAAGTTACAGAGGGCAGCTTACAGTTCCATGCCCAACATGTGGCTGGCTCTTCATACAGCATCTGTGCAGCCAAATTTATTCTCGTTGGAAAGTCATGTCATCCCAAATTACTTTTCTCAGCCTTTCTCGTCTTGCAGTCTAGAAGTATTTATTTCCAATTACAGTTAAGTATTTTTGTTTTCTTAAAAGTGCCAGGTATGACTTGCTGAGATTTAAACAGCTGAAACATTGATTTAAGTGACACAACTGTACCCCAAACCTGCAGCAGCTCTGGCTACAGGTAGCTGCAAGGCAGGGGCACTCCAGTGACTGGGAGCACTCCAGCTCCCTTCTAGTGCCTGTGCTCTTTTCACAGGGATCAGGGCACGAAGAGAACGGTGGATATTTTATTAAAGCCTGCTGCATGGATAATATGTTTGCAATGAGTTTTGAAGCAATCTGCTAAGGTAATTTAGGTTACAGTCTCAGAGAACTGTGGGGCCGTGGCAGCTCTGCTGCTGTTTTGTGGGTGGGATCTCCTCAGGCAAGCACAGTAACCTCTTGATCTGGTGCATCCTGATCTTTCTGCCAGCACAGGCACTGCTCAGCAAGGAGAAAAAGATTTTCCCAATGGTGATAAAGCTCTAGGAAGAACAGATGCCATGGTCACCAAGAAAAGCACTGGCCCTGCCATGAGCGCTGGAAGAACTAAGCCAGTTTAACTGATCAAGTCAGCAACTTTCACAGAAATCCAAGGACCCCATTGCTGACTGTTTGGTCAGATTAACACAAAATAAGTCTAAAAGCCAAATCATTACATTAATTCTAAAAAATATTGATCTCCTTTTTATTCTTTTAATCACTGCAGTAATCTGATTGATGTAAGTGGGTTATTCAGAGAAATGAATGCTCAGACATTGTTCCACATTATACATTGTTATTTCTTTATTGCAGTAGAACCTGGGTTATAATTTTCATAGCTTCTTTGGGCCTGCATGTTCTGTTGTTCCTTTCATCATTAAATGAAGATGGCAGTTGAAGAGGATGACAAAATTACTCCAGGGTAAGAAAGAAAAATTTAAAAAGGTAGATGTACCAAGTTAGACATGTGTGGGTGGGAATAACGTCAAAACAATTGTATTTTTTTTTAAATTAACAATGACACTTTTCAAATGTCATCTCATTTTTTAAGGCTTAAATAATTTACATTGTAACCACTGTTCAGTCACCTGCAACAGTGATCTGCATTTTAGCTAAGGGGGGACACACATGGAAGTACTCAGGGACTGTATGCATTAACCTCTCTCAACATGGCCAAAAGGAAAATCAATCTTGATTATTTCATTTCTGATTATATGAAAGAACACACAAGTGTATAGCCATTTCCATTCCATGGCTAAAACACTTACCCATCCTATATAGCACATTAAACTTCTGCTGAAGAAGATACTGCAGAGTTCTCAGAAAAGAATGGAAGAGGAAATAATTATAACAATTCATACAGATAATTAATTGTACTTCCTTATTGAATCTACCTTCCAACCACACTTTGTATTTTACATTGGTCATATGTAAAATAGGTGGGCTATATCAAAGTGTCACAAACATTTTCTTCAATTCTTTTAACTTTATACAGTCCTCAGTAATTCCAACCTCACACAAACTTTTTGGTGGGCTTTGTGCTGCATGGTTTGTTTGGCTGCAAGTATTCACTGCAAGTCTGTAGACCTTTTCCTTTTTTGTTTAAATGTGCTGTATTTCATAATTTAAATGAAGTGGCTTGAGAGCAAATACAAGCAACAGGAAGTGCACAATTAAAAATGGAAACTATGAATATTCTGTGTGCTGCCAGCATTTTGCCTGCAAGGACTCGACTCTTTTCATCAAAGCAGACCTGGAACAATTTTGTGATGAACTCTCATGGAAACCAAAGAGAAAATTATTAACTCTCTGAACTCCTTTTACATAGTAATACTCACTTGTTACTCAAGGATGCCTACTCTGTAGGAATTGAGTGAGCTTATATCGCTCAAGGAGGATCACAGAGGAAGCATATTGCATTTATATGGTGCCAAGTAATAAGTGGAGAATTGGTATGTGAACTGAAACAGAGCATTCTCTGTGGACTGGACAAATGAGATCTTGCCAAATGCCTATGATCCCCTAAGTTAGCAACGCATCACCACAGATCCCATGCTGGCACTTGGGGTTTAAAACACTTTCATAGCCAGGGCTCCTGAGCATCAGGGCTTAGGTGGATGGCTTAACCCCATCCACCTAACTGCAGATAAACAGAATCTCACTTCTTTATAACTTGTTATTTTTGGCTACCTTCGCCACCTTTTCTACTTAACCCCTCTCAGTATAACTGCTGCCATGGCAACATACAACCTTGCTTGTTCCCAGCTGGAATGGCTGAAATGTAGATTCTTCTGAAGTCAGAAAGGACTTGTTCACTAGGTCAGCTGGTGGGAGGTGGTGGGCTAAGAAAAAAGTGAACAGATTTAGCATGTACCCAAGAGTGCTTATGTTGAGATAGTTTCCTTTTATTCTTCTGAGTGTGGTTAAGAACCCTAAAATATCGTAATTACACATGTAGTATAGAGTTCATAAGGCCTTTAGCCTTTTTATTTTACTTATCTTCTTCAAGAATCGTTACAGGGAAGCAAGTCGAGCAAGACATATCTTCATACTGAATGGAAAACACAGCTTCCTTTTCCCCAGTATTATAAATTTATATGCGCATAAACGTGTGCATATACATGTCTGTAATTACAAAAAAAAAACCCCAAAACCTCATAACAAAAACAGCAACAGTAAAGGTAAGTTACTTGCATTGTATTGAATGTTAAATGAATTAAATGTTAGGAAATGCCAAATATAACAGTATTTATCCCTGATTCTGTTTCTGACATATATTTAATATTGGGCAAATTTTCATGGTAACTTTCAATACATTTACAGATAGGGGCAAATTACTGTTGAGATCCCCTAATTCACAGGACTTGGACTTTGCAGACTAAGCAATGTTTCTTTAAGAATACTTTTGCATACATTTTGGTAGAGAAAAGGTAGAATTTAACACTGTTACATGCCAGAAAATCCTGATCATGCCCTGTGCCACAACATAGGATATCACTCTCTTTTATCTGTCCAGGAGATCAGTACTCTGTCCCTCAGCAACAGGGCTTCCTTCACAGAACGTCAGCCAAGGGAGAAGTGGTCATCTTGTAAGTGTATGGTGATTGCAAGACATGAAGATAAGTCTGGATCACTATTTGTCATGAATGAGAACCAGCTATCCCATTCAGTGGTCCTAGAACAGTGCTGCTGGCTTCAGTTCACATGCTGCTTTTTTTGTACTGTCTTGCATGAGGTTCTCTGGAGTGTTCTAGGACTGTAGCAATTGATAACATTCTCCTGGAAAAGCTAAGGACATAGCCATGCCCAACATTACTCAGCTCAGCCAATCTGCGTGAAATTTCACCGTGAAAAGGAAATGTACTACTCTCACCTGCAGAGGTGTCACATGCCCAATTGCAAAGCCTTAGAGTGGAGATATCAGAATTTCTCAAAGCAAAAACCACAAGGAATCCTTTATGTGATCTGGAGAATGAGACTTCCTGACAGCTTCCTTCTTAATGATTAGTGAAAACTTCCTGTGTCCTGTGATCTCAAGCAAGCACAGCTTCTTTCACAAGCTGATCAAAATGTGTAACAATTTTGTGGCAATAGCTGTAGCTGTGGTTTAGAAAATTACAAATTTTTGATAAAGATTGTACTAATTTGGCTCAAGGATTGTTAAAAGGTATGCAGATACCTAGAAAAATAACGATGAGATCAGTGCCTTTCTGGAGATGGACAGTGAGGTCAAAGGATGTAAGGTCTAACATTGGAATTCCCTAACATGCTCCAAGTTGTATGATGGGAAATAGACTGTGTAGCCCTTCAGGCTCTTCAGCATCTCCTTATAATTGTGTCTACCTGGTTCTTACTCATATAAAGGAAATATCAAACATGCTCACTTCTCTTGGCATATGTCTGGAAAGGCTATGTCCTTGGAGTCCTTTGTCTTTGGAGTCCCCCTCTATTTTGTGAATAATATGCATGATCTCAATTTCTTAAATGGATTTCCATAATTTCTTTTGCTATTTTAAGACTTTTCCCTAAAGCTCTTTTTTTTCTCCATACTACTGTAGAAATGAGAGTGCAATATCAGGTTTTTGTGATTTTACATTTAGTTTTCCTACTACCAGTTACTGTGAAACCACTTTCTTATATGTCTTCCAATTTTAGATTAAGGTTTTTCTTCCTAGTATGTCCCAGAAAGTAGATCTTTCCTGCTCAACACAGGTATTGAGTGAATGAGAGAACAACAAGGTTTTGCTGTTTTGACCTTTTCACTCAGTTCTGGCAAGTATCAGCACAGTTTTGGTTGATGCAGTAGCTCACCAGGACACGTAAAGTACTTTCTAAATTATTGCAAATGAATTGAGAAATCAAGATTTATAGGAACTCTTAATAATACAATTGAAACAATTCTGCAGGGTCTTAGAATGTGAAAGCAGAGGAGGAAAAGGCATAGTTAGAACTATGGTGTTCCTGAAGCAGGACACCAGCAGTTTGGTATTTGTTTCTCATTGCATCACAGACTTTCAGTGAAACCCATGTGTAGGAGATTCATTTTTCATGCTTCATCTTCTCACTGCAAAATAGGAATAAAATTTCATTTTGCAAATACTTTATTTCTCTTGTGCATGTTGAATGTAAATTATTTAGGGACAGGATTGTTAGGTTGTGATTCACACAACATAACTTCAGTCATCTGCAGTGTTGATGTGTAAGGCAAAGGCAAAGTTTGTCCATGGAGAGGGAGGGAACTTTGGGAAGTTCATTATTACAGAAATCTCTGTTAGGAATGAATCATTCAATAAATACATATTGACTATGCGTGTTGACCACTTCAGATATCTACTTTTAGTTGGAGCTAAGTCCCAAACAGGTGTCTGTGTAAAATACAGCAGACCATATATGTGACTTTACTTAATTCTTATTCTGAACAGATTTGTGACTTACATTTGAATCTACTGCAAGCAGTAAGGTTTCTGCAAGAGGATGATTCATGGAAACATCTTGTCACAAAGGTTTTGATCTTTTCTTCTTTTCTTTTTTTTTAATTTTTGTTTTGTTTTGTTTTTTTTCTGGTGGTTTTTTAAAAAATCTTCTTTAAACTGCAGGAGAAAATGACTGATTATGGCTCTTAAAGTGCTTTTTCTGCTTGTGGTTAATTAGCAGGTGTCATTTCCCTGAAGTAGTGTGAATTATTCTAATGTAGGGGCAAAGCTTGAAAATAATGAAGTTATTCAACTTGTTTACACACAGCAGCAGACAAACTAACTTTGCCTAATTATGATTCTACTTTTACAGAGTTGAGAGCTCAGTCCTAATGTTTACTGGATTTGTTTTCTGCTTTGGAGAAAATGTGTAGAAAGAGCAGATACCTTTTTCAAATCAAAAGAAAAAAAATCCAAAATAGACAAATAGAGAAAGATTATAAGAATGGACCAGGCAGGAGAGGAAAATAGTAATTCCATTAATGCAACTCTACTAATAAAATTGTACTTACAAAATAATCATTTGCTATGTTCTGAATGTAGTTCTTTTAAATTAATAAAAGTTTTATCTTTTAAATGTATTTGCAATTATCTTTTTGAACACTGCATAATAAAAAACATTTATCTCTATGCATGTCTTCTAGCTGAATTATCTTCTAAAATATATGAAAATATCCTTTGTTTAAATGTCAAGAAGGTAGTTCAGAAACTTTGCAATCTCATTCCTCAAAGTCAGAAACTCTTAAGATCATCTATGTGTCTATCTATCTATCTATCTATCTATCTATCTATCTATCTATCTATCTATCTATCTATCTATCTATCTATCTATCATGTGATAGGTTTTCTTGTTTATTAATACAAAGGATTCAGTCACTGACTTTTTCTCAGACCTCACTTCTCAGGGCTGTATTTTCTTGAACTGACAATCCCAATCCCAGTCCCTTCTTCCTTTTAAACTTTCATTTCTTCTTTTGCCAGTTCACGTGCTCCTTTCTCACTAAATAAAATGATCTCCTGCAGCAAATGAAGAGCTAATTAGCTCCCTGCATATATTGTCCAGCGTATTGCTTTTTTGTACTAACATTCACCTCAGGGGTGAAAAGGCTGTAATACATGTTGCAGTAATCTCTGTTACTCTAGAAGGTGATCTGTTTTTAAATGGGCCATGAGGAATTAGGTATGCATTGACAAATGCAGTCAGATATGCAATTTTTTTCCAGAGCTTGAAAAAGGTCTGATATAAACCAGATTTGATCCTTTTTAGCTTTTTCCTTTTTCATACATAGGATAAATGTTTCTTAGAGAGAATTCTGTGTTAGCGTGTTTTCCGCTCTGTCCCCTTGCTGATTCTAGTAACAGATGGAGAGCTCTCCATGCAGCTTTTACCCTTCCTCTAACACGTCCATTGAAGATACAGCTCCTGCGCTTGTGATCACAAGTTAATGTCTGTTGATTGCTGCTTCCTTAGGGTACACTAACTCTTCAAGAGAGATAAAGTCTCCTATTTCTTCTATGGGGACTGAGCTCTGTACCAACACATGGGACAAGAATGCCTTGTGTCAGAAGAGGTCTCTGTCCAAACAGACAAGACATTTGAGTGGGTGTGACTCTTGGAGGTAACATAACAAGTTAGTGATAGAGGAAAAGAAAAACCAAAAGGTGGAATTAATCTCAGTTGACTTTAGATGACTACGTCTGAACAAGTTGCCCAAAGTTCATTTACAGTTAATAAACAGAAATAAGTGGAGACTAGCTGACCTATATTAGATTTCTACTTTTATACTACATGCAACAGACCTGGATAAACTTTTGGGGGTTTCTTCTTACCAAATGCACCTTTCCTTCCTTATCTAAAATTCCTTTTGCCAAGCAAGATATTCTTTTAAGCTTACTAATAGTAAATCCATCAATAATCTGTCAACCAAGCTACCTACTGAATGTAGAGTAGCCAAACTGATCTGGCCAATATCTTACTGAATCTACACTGATCATTCCCTTTTCCATCTCCTGCTCCATTTCTAGCAAGGAGGAACTAGAAAGCATGCTGGCCACATAAATGAAAAACAGGTTCAGCAGAATTTTTGTAAACATTTTTTAAACAACCAAATCTTTGCCTTCAAAATATCGGCAAAATTAGAAAGAGTTTTCTTTACAAGAAACTAAAAAAAGCACATTTGGAATCAGCTTCTTAATAAACTAAACACCAAATTAATTTCATAAGAGGCCCTTTCTGTGTAAAGCTGCCTCTTTCTCTGTGGTGCTGGTGATAAGTATTCTTTTAACATGGAAATTACCACTGTGGAACTGCCAGTATGCGATCTCAGATCACTCTTTTGGCTTTGAAATTCAAACCTAATAGAAATCCTGCCAAGTTATTCAATGCTAGAATCCAAGAAAACTTAGCCCCATGTTAAGCAATTGCTAATCAAGAGCTATCCCTAGACACCTGAATGGGTGGATTCCACAAAGAAAAGAAAGGAGAGGTGCCTTTGCAACTTTACTCGGTTTTCTGCCCAGCTGCAGCAATTTTGTTCTATAAGCAGTCAAAAAAGAATAAAGTGAAGAAAGCAGCTGTATGGGATTATAGACACATTTGCAAGATGCTCCATGTGTGGGTTTTTTCCCCCCTTTAAATGCAGTGTGAGTGCAGTGTGACTAATTATACCAGAGAGGAAAGCAGAAGCTCTCTAGTTAAAGTATTTGGGTAATCATGTTTACTGCAGGGAAAGTACGCCTGCATTAAATAAGTCAAAACACGGTGCGTAAAATGTGGAATGACTTTGTAGGCACTGCAAGAGAGAGGAAGATGTAGAAATAAGTCTCATTTGTCCAACTAGAAGCACTACCAGAAAAGATAAACCATCTGCTTCAACTAACTCAGCTCCTCTTGAAAAATGCTAATTGAACGAAAGGGGGTTTAAACTTATTTAAAAAAAAAAAAAGAAAGAAAAACAAAACAAAACAAAACAAAAAACCAAAAAAAACTTGTCAGTCAGCACGTTGCTAAGTGATTCAACAAAAATGATACTATCCACAATTTGGTGAAGAAGTGAAAAGGACTGGTTCTGCCCCTTCCATGTCCAAGTTTGTATTTCTTTGATGTCCTATCACACAGCAAATGCTTAAGCAGGGACCCAGATTCCTTCAGTTACTTGTCCTTCATATCCATCTTAAAATACTCCTTTGCTGTGATGCCTGCTGAGACTGGCAGTGGTTCAGCAGCCCAGTGTGTCGAGATCACCCTCTCCCCTGGTGACCAAATGTGGTTTCCCTGTGCTCTGCCTCTGTCTGCTTGTCTGCATACACCTGCTACTTTTTCTCCGTTAGACTGGTATCTGTTCAGAAATGTTTTCCACTAGCTGTTAGTAAGGCAGAAAAAACAAAAGGGCAGTAACCACATTTGGGGCTTGTTTGGAGCAAATTTGGAAGCAGATATGGAGCATGTCACTGAAGAAACACTTGGCTGCAGGATTAAATCTAAGTCTGTCCATTTAGTCCTGCAATCAAGAATCCTGAAAGAGGCAGAAAAACAACTCCTGGCCTTGTTGGTTTTTGATATATCTTTGGATAGCAGAGAAATCATAAGTGAAAAGGTTGGGGTGATATTTAAAAGGGCAAATGAAATGACCTGGATAAGCATAAGCTAGCTGGCCTGAATCTAATTCTGGGCTAAATAATGAAAACATATGTGGATAGAATTGAGCAAGAATTAATTCGCAGTTATACAATATTTATGATTTTACATCAATGTATTTTTATGGAAGGCAATATATGAGAACAAAAGGGATTCCATTATTTGACTGAGATTGGAGTTTGGTTGACAGAGACAATTGCATAAATGCAATATAGTTCCCTAATATATTTGGGATTTCTGATTTAAGTTTCTGATATAAAAACAAAAAAAGGCATATGTTAGGTATATTGGAAACAAATACAGCAAAAGACAGTGAGATGATCTGAATCATGGAAATGATGTCATAAAAATTAGAGGATTTATTTTACCACAGAAAATAAAACAAATACTGAGGAACAAATATTGAGAAACAAATACTTATCAATTCTTGGGCTTTGTATTATCTATAGGACTATAAGGTAAGTAGGAGGTTTTGGAAAAGACTGTAGAGGGTTCATTCAAGTTTTAGTCTCTTTCATTTCTCAGAAGGGGTGAAAGATGATCTGCACTGCTCTGGGCTGTTGCAGCCTCACCTCGAGTCCTGGGGTGAGTTTTGGGTGTGCAATATAAGATATTAAGCTGTTAGAGACCATCCGAAGGAGGGCTATGAAGATGGAAAAGGGTCTTGAGGGGAAACTGTGTGAGGAGCAGCTGGGGTCACCTGGCTTGTTCAGCCTGGAGAACAGGAGAATGAGGGGAGACCTCACTGCAGTTAAAACTTCCTCATGAGGGGAAGAGGAGGGGCAGCCACTGATCTCTTCTCTGGGGTGACCAGGGACAGGACCCGAGGGAACAGCATGAAGCTGAGTCAGGGGAGGTTTAGGTGGGATACCAGGAAAATGTTCACGCAAAGGGTGGCTGGGCACTGGAACCTGGAACTGGCACTCCTCAGGGAAGTGGTCACAGCATCAGCCTGACAGAGTTCAAAAAGTATTTCAACAATGCTCTCAGGCACGTAGTGTGATCCT
Organism: Platysteira castanea; assembly: GCA_013397175.1. NCBI lineage: Eukaryota > Metazoa > Chordata > Aves > Passeriformes > Platysteira > Platysteira castanea. The sequence goes on from VYXC01000684.1 coordinate 87,959, forward strand.
CATCTTGGTCCTGTGCAAGGCCAGGAGTTGGACTTTGATGATCCTTGTGGATCCTTTCCAACTCAGAATATTCTGTGATTCTGTGATAATCTTAATTATTCTTTCATTATTCTTTAAATGCCAGGTATTCTTTAAATTTGAAAATCTAGTTCTATTTATTTAGAGAAGAAAGGCAGAACAAAACCCAGTAGCTGGAACTTCACATCAGACAAGTTCCAGACTGAAATCACATACAAATCAATAGGGGGAGAAAAAATAAACATACAAATAAAAGACCAAATGAAGAATTGACCATATGTCAATATCCTGAAATCAAAACTACCTTGAAGTTATGTTTTAAGAATTTGTTTTCTGTAGGGATAAACAGTTGAAATTTTACAGTTTGAATAAGGCATGATGCAAGATGTAATACAAATTCAAGTTTATAACACCAAAAATATAAATTAGTTCATTGTTGCTTTCACTAAAAATGAGGATTTATATAGTAGATTTGTGTGTCCTACAACCCCAGTTTTAGATACCAGTTTGCAAGAATTTTTGTTGCTTGTCTGATAGGAAAGTGTTGCAAGTCATGTTTAGTTTGGTAAAAATGTGCTTAAACATCTCCCATCAGTAAGGGTTAGCATGTCAAAACCAGAAAAGAAAAATTTCAGAATAAAATTTCAGAATAATATTTTGTATTAGTCATGTAAGACAAAAAAAAAATCATTTCTTGTATTAGCAGAATAAATCCTTTTTGACCATAACCATGTTCAAGCTTTTAAGGTTATTTTCACATATATAAAAACTGATAAAAAGAAAAATCTTTCTTTTTTATTCGTTTAGTTCCTGGACTTCTCACTCCTCACACAAGCATATCAGATAGATTTTAATTGAGAGCTAGGTCTTACAAAAAAGAAAATCTTTCTATAATGGTTTCCACAGGCTGAAAACCACAACCCTGACCAGCCATAGAGGGGACAATAAAAAACCTATGTGTGATATTAAGGGAAAAAAAGTCAGTGACAAATTTTCAGCAATAGTCATTGTTTTACATCTGGTTACATATACCTTTCTGTTTTAAAAGAAATCCTTTACCCATAATACTATCTTATATTCTTTTTTATCTCCTATGGAAGAAAGCTTAGTTTCCAAAAACATGTGAGTATGCATGTTAAAATACAGTATCAGCATGCTAGATATATGCTAAAATTCACCAGATTGCACATTAATATCTCCTGTGGCTTATTTGGACAATGCATTTGGACAATGGTCTCTTGCAAAATGTTAAGAAAAATATCAGCATTTATGTCCAGACCTCAGCAAAAGCAGCTGGGCTCCAGCCCTGCAGCACATTCACAACAAAAAATTTAAAGTTTCACATATTTATAGGCTGGAATATATTCTCAAAGACCCAGCTTGTTAAACCTTCCTCATATGCTTTTGCTGATCTTACTCTTCGTGGTGTGATTATAAGGAAAAGAGGCCAGTTGAGGATGAAGAGAGGCAATAAAAGGTTCTTTCAAATCCATACTGAAAAATACCATGCTAGGCTTCTGGAGTCATAATGCCCAAACTCCAGTACCCCACATCATGACCACATTGTTATAATGGTCTACCAGTATATGAGAAAAATACACAGCTGGAAAAAAACTCCCTGATGACATTTGGCACATGGATATGCGTGGAAAGTCAAGGCAAAGAGCAATGCCAAGATTCTTAACAATACTCGCTATGTCCGAAACGAGAAAGCAGGAACATACATACATAAAAGGATTAGCTTCCTTGCAATCTAGTTCTCAGCTAGGAATACGGTTTTTCTCAGGAATTCAACCAGGAACACAATGCAAAATGACTCCTCCAGCATGGAGACAGAATTTGGAAGTTTCACAGAGCAAAAATATACTCTGTTTCCTATTGAAAACACACTGTGCAGAAAAACCATGTAATTCTGTAGTGCAGAGAATTGAAATCTGAAGCCCAATAGGAATTATGACTTGGTTCCAAGAAAGCGCGGGTGGGAAGAGGAAGGCATTACTGAACTGCATATCTGCCTAAACAATGCAGTAAGAATAACATTCTTTTGATATCTGCAGTGCTGTTAACATAAATTTCTCGTTTTCTTTATTTTGTTTTTCTGGTCACTCAGTAAGATACTGTTACAGGTTATGTTTAAAATGTATGTTGCTGCACTGGCCAAACATAATCAGGAGATTGGTTGGGTGAAAAAAACCAACTCTGTCTGGCTGACATGAAGACTGGACAAAAATTGTCAGGAAGTTAACTGGGATGTTTTTTCTTAAAACCTATGGTATCTACATGCTGGTGATCAGACACTGTACTTCATGAAGAATGACTTTCTCATCTAGCTGCCAATCAAGAATGTCTTCTTACCGTACATTATTTTTTAACAACAGCCTTCAAGCTGCATCTGAAGAAAATAGACTCAAGTTTTGTGTGGAAGAAACCCAAATGAGAGACGATACACCTCTGCACTGGGCAGTTCTAGATTCAGATTTCTGCTCCAACAGATTCGAAGCAGAAATATGAGCCTACACCTTACTTATACTGAGTCCTGTAATCACCAAATTTACTGGGTCCTTGAGTCCTTCCTTCTCCTGTGTTTCTAATTTCCTTCTTTTATTTAATCAGTTATGAAAAGTACTTCCTAAAAGCCAGAAAACAGCCTAAATTTTAGCACACTTACCTGTGAGACTTACCACAAAATAAGCAAAGTTGGATCACTGGGATCTTTTCCATGAGATAAGAGCCATGCTAAAAAAAAAAAAAAAAAAAAAAAAAAAAGAGATGACTGTATAAATAGCTTTGAATCATAAACAAAGCAATTCACCTTGTACAGTACGTGGACATGTTGCTAGCAGATTATTTTTACAACATTGAGAGGATTAAAAAAGGAAAAATCTATGACTAATTTTGTCAGATAATTTTATATTTACTTTATACAGGTTTATTTATATAGTCAAAACCCAAAGAGGATTACAGCTGCAAAAGTCAACTTCACAGCACATAGAATGGACAGGAATCATTTGATGTACAGCTGTTTGATGAATAATTTACTCTTCTTGCTCACTTATTTCCTTACGCTTGTTCTTTTTACCTCCTTATTTCAATCTCTTTGTCCATCTTTTTGTGAGGGAACAAGCTATAATAATTCAATATTTTTTCACAAAATAGTCTCATGTAAGGTGAGCAAGGTGGCATTCACATGCCCCAGGTCTCAGGTTACAATCACTAGAGAGAAAAAAGCATCCCCAAATTAGTTTCATCCCAAAGTTAGAGACAGAGATGCACTAAAGGTGTCTGTGGTCATCAACTAAAGCAGGTGTCAGTAATGACTAACTTATGATTAGACATCCAGATGCTTAGACCTCTAAAGTAAGGTGAGACTAATCTAACTGACAGCATCCACCCCTAAAGGGCTACCTTTAAATGACTTCCCTAGCCCTGCAGGTCTTTGGGGTAGTGACAGAGTCCAATCACTCAGGGAAAATTCCACTGATTCACCCCAAGATTTTCTTTTACTATTCCAAATTTCTAACTCTGGGGATGGCCATAGCAGATGACAGGCCCTCCTGCTGCATCAGTTCATATCAAATGTCAGGTCTGATTTCAGCACTGACTGGGGCTGAGTCCTCCTGGAGAACAAGCGTATGGTTGTGTAGCTACAGGTGGGAAGAAAGCTCGGGGAGAAGCAGCAAGGAAGGATTCCTCTCACTTGTGCTTCAGCATACACCATCAGCACATCTGCTTATGTGTGTGCTTCCGTAATGCTCTACAAAACCAGCTGAAAAGAAAGGAATGCCATTGTGTGACACTCTTTTGACTTTTCTATGAGTCAGCAGCTACTGGAGGAATTTATATCTACTGCAGAGACTTTTTCTAAGTGAAAAAACTGTGGTAGCTAAGAATGCATCAACTTACACTTTGTGGGTCTGTTCTTGTACTCTCCCCCAGGCAATCACTGCTGAGGAGACAAGGTGTTGGGTTAGGTGGTCTGACCCAGCACAGTCAGCCTAATATACTTACCAGTAACAGCAGCAGATTTTTATGGCAATTGTTGGCAGCAGAGAAGTGGTAGGGCTCAGGATTCTCTGGGGAGTAAATGCTGATGCACACAGAGCTGCCACTCGCTGCTCCCCCTGCCCGTCCCCCTGCCCAAGCTCCTTGCTCCAGCACTAGCCTCCAACCTCACCCAGTCTCAGCTGCCATCTCTTGCTGCAGTCAGTCGCTGCTTCCACCACAGGTTTCCCTTCCAAGCTCCAGCACCAACATGGTAATGCCAGTACTGAGTTCCCAGGCCCAAAATCACTGTCTTCACTCTACCATTGTTATTCCCTCAGTTGTAGCTCCAGCACCCAGAGGCCTTTCCTTGCTGTTTCCTTGCTGCTNAACACCCAAACCTGAAAACTGTGATCACACTAGGGTTCCATTACAGGGATATTTTTCAAATATACAGCTATTTAAAGCACAGAAATTGTCACAGATCTAAAAAGACTTTTTCTTGCCTTCACTACTCCTAGTTCCAGTTTACATGAATTTGACCGACAAGCCTTAAGAACTACTTTTTTATGATAAAAATTATTTATTTTTATTTTTATCAAGTTCTGAAAGACAGGTACATTCTTTGATCAGAACTTTTCGAAATTTTTGGTCTTAAGAAGACCCTCAATATTAGCAATTTCAGCCCAAATAATTCAATCTTTGAAAATTGTTAAGTAACCCAAGCCAGGGTCAAAAAATGATACATTTCAAACTCTCTTAACAGGCAATGTTACCAGCCACTACTATAATTTTGTGAGATAGGATTTGAAGCTGAGGTTTTCCCTAGAACCACTGTGATGAACAAGCATGTCTGAGAAGAGGAAACAGAAATTACAATGGTTTCCTTGCTGGAACTCATCCATTCACAATAATTTATGCTTTACCCTTGATTTCATCCAGTGATATCAGCCTTCCATCAGTCCTATCCACCACAGCTTGAAAAATCCTGTTTCAAGTGAATCCCATTCAAACCCAAATGGCGAGGCCNTTCCTTGCTGTTTCCTTGCTGCTTTTACCCACACCAGCAGGAGACCAGCATTTACAGAAGAAAAAAAACCCAACCAAAAGCAGTCCTGTACTCTTTCCTAGTGCATAGTAAGTCCTGATGCAGATGTTTCCTATGTAAGGGGTTGTCAAGTTGTGTGGGTGACTGGAATATAAACAATGTCCATGGAGTCATTAGGGTCTTTAGCTACAGTCCAAGATTTCTCCAGTGGGAGTCTATGAATTTACTATGTGTAGTGGGATTTGTATACCACCCTTATTACTTTTATTACGTCTCCAGTCAGAAGAGCTAATTGTTACAAAGTTTGTTCAAACAATGTCTACCATGAGAATTTACCTTTTTTTTTTATTATTATTTATTTATTTATTTAATATACTT